>SJYC01078014.1:0-15480 GCA_006408675.1 Madoqua kirkii | reverse complement strand
TTCTTGCCACCTCTTCTTAAAATATTTCTGCTTCTGTTAGGTCCATACCATTTCTGTCCTTTATTGAGCCCATCTTTGTATGAAAATGATCTCTAGTCTTTCCCATTCTATTGTTTTCCTCCATTTCTTTGCACTGATCTTTGAGGAAAGCTCTCTTATCTCTCCTTATTATTCTTTGGAAATCTCCATTCAAATCGGTATATCTTTCCATTTCTCCTTTGCTTTTCATTTCTCTTCTTTTCACATCCATTTATAAGGCCTCCTCAGACAGCCATTTTGCATTTCTTTTTGGGGGGGATGGTCTTGCTCCCTGTCTCCTGTACAATGTCACAAACCTCCGTCCATAGCTCATCAGGTACTCTGTCTATCAGATCTAGTCCCATAAATCTATTTCTCACTTCTACTGTATAAGCATATGGCATTTGATTTAGGTCATGCCTGCAGGTCTAATGGTTTCCCCTACTTTCTTCAATTTAAGTCTGAATTTGGCAATAAGGTGTTCATGATCTGAGCCACAGTCAGTTCCTGGTCTTGTATCTTTTAGCATGTGACTTTTCTCACTTACCTTTCTGAGCAGAAGTTTTGTTTTTTTTTTTTTTAATTTTAATGAACTCTTGCTTCTCAGTTATTTCATAAACCTTAACTTTGGCATTGTGTCTGTTAAGTCATTCCTGTGCTCCAGTGTCATCTACTTCTACATTTTCTTGTAGAAGATTTACAGCTTTGTGTTTTACATTTAGGTCTATGGTCCATTTTGAGTTTATTTTTGTAAAAAAAAAAATTGGTTCTTTGTCTAGATTTTTTTTTTTTTACATGTGTTGTCCAGTTATTTCATTATCATGAGCTGACAAGACTGTCTTTGCTCTATTGTATTGCTTTTGCTCCTTTGTCAAAGATTAGCTGAGTATATGTTAGGGGGTTGTCTATTTCTGGGACCTGTTTCACTGATCTATTTTTCTAATATCTTTGACACACCACAGTGTCTTGATTACTGGACCTTTGTAGTATATCTATCTTACAGTCAGTTGATGCCAGCCTTCTGACTTTGTTTTGGTTTTGATTTATTAAAAAGAGTAATGATACTAAGTATGGAAAAGGTATCGACATTGCTGGTGAGACTACAAAGTGTTAAAACGTTTTCTTAGAGCAATTTCAAATGAAGGTGTTAAATTTGGTAAACATCTAATAAAGTTCATGTCTTCTAATTCAGATTCCCAAGGTACAAATTTTGGCACATATGACACAATGTTAATTGTAGCTCTATTATAGCAAAACAATTGTAAATAAAGCCAGAACTTCTAATAAAGGATAATATATCAAAGAGTTACAAATCATAAAAATGAATTTTACCTAAATGGGTTAAATAGATAAATATTGGAAAAAAGTTGTATAAAAATATGAAGTCATAATAGAATTATTACATAGTAAACATTAATATATTGAAAGAGTCATAAATGATACTACACTAATAAATATACATAGTAATTTTCTACTAATTTTTTTTTTAAATATTGACATCATGTCTCCCTCAGTATTCTGTTGTAGCGTGGCTGGTCTTTGCCATAGTAATACTGGTCTCTATATATTCTCTCTCTAAAATTTCATTTTTTTCCATGCTTCTTCATCTTTGTGTCCTCCTTTAAAATGTACACTTTTCCTATAACAAATCCTATTCATTTGAAGAAAAAGATCAAATTCAGTCTCCCCCATGGAACTTTTCTTCATCTAAACTCATTGCCAGTGTAATCACTGAGATCTTAAAATCCATAGTTTATCACTTAGAACATGCCTGTATCACAATGTTTGTTTCCTGATAATTTCATAGGATTTTCAAAGAAGAGACTTATGAATGTTTATATAGGCAGTGAGCATATTCTCTGAAATTATATAAATAGGTCAAATCCAACCTACCATAGCATCATATTCACCAAGTGGTAAATATTGAGATGTGTATAAGAGACAGGATGGAGAAACAGTGGAAAGAGGGTCAGACTTTATTTTGAGGGGCACCAAAATCACTGCAGATGGTGAGTGTAGTCATGAAATTAAGACACTTACTCCTTGGAAGAAAAGTTATGACCAACCTAGACAGAAGAAAATCACATAAATACAGGAAATGTAATTTCAGTGAAAAATTGGATTATATTTTTCAAAATATTCTGTAAAAAGACCTTTAGAAAATAGATTCAATATTTACTTTCATCCACGAATCTTATTAAAATGCAAATTTTGATTCAGGAAGTTTGAGTGGGACTTGAGATTATACCTTTCTAATAAGTTCCCCACTTGATCTTGCAGCAAGATTTAAGAAACATGTTTTCATATTAGTGGTCTCTGCTATCAGAATTCTGCCACCCATTTTTATTACTCTGACCCCTTGGAATTTAGTAGATCAATCAACACAGTGATTAAAACTCAGATTTAAATGTCAGGAAAACTTCAGTTAAAGTCTCAGCTCTAAATATGGTGAAAAGTTAATTCTCTGTTACAATATCTGAAATATACATCTAATGAAAATGCTCACCTTTATAATATGTGTGAGGAATAAATACCCTGTATGGAAAATATTTAAACTCATGACTTCCTTATGATTAAAGTAACACTAAAATTAGAGTTATTCACTTGATAGCAGTAGGAACCAGCGTGATGATAGAGATGGGAGCAGCGGTAGTAGTATTCATTAATCCAACACAGAAAATACAAAATAAGCATATTTTGCCAAATCTTGGGATATTTTATTGACCTCATGATGCCTACGAGTATTGTTTAATTTTCTATCCAATGTCTCAGTCTAGCAGATAAAATGTTTTGAAACATTTAATATAAGACTGGCAACGCTCCCCTACTTGCAAACACATTTCAAAGTACTCTCTATCTTGATTTTCTCTCCCACCATCACCAAAACAATTAAACAACTTAAAAAAAGGCTAAAGAAGGCAGTTGCACTTTTATGGCACTTTATTTAAGGAAAGCTTCCAGAAACCAACTCTGGATATATGTAAAATTTAAAAATATGTTAGAGGTTGTTTCCTTCACAATTTTTTGGTTAGATTTGAAATAAAAAAGGGGGAAAAATGACCACTTAAAGTTTCTCAACTCCTTAAGCTGGCCTCTAATCACTTACCCTCTAACCTTCCTTCAAGTCATTATTAATTGGAAATTTTATGGTAGATAAAATATATGATCATTTCCTACTGCCAAAAAATTTAGTTTATGGAGATATTTGAAGTGGGCATATGTGATTCAAAGATCAATGTGTGGTAACCAAAACAAAACTTTAGATTCAATAAAGAAAAATATAACTGTTTTTAAGATAACCCAAATATATGTGTACTATGTGCTTGTTTAACCAACTCTATCAATAAACTGGCTGTTACAGTGGGATGAAAAACTGCTTCATTATTAATGGGCAGGGCATTTGGTTATGGATGAATCTTACACCAATAGAATGCTTTTACTGGCCAAGTAACATTTCTAATTCCTGTTAAATAACCATTTTGCCAAACCATGGTGGCTCAGAAATAAAGAATCTGCCTGCAAGACAGACAATAAAGAATCTGCCTGCAATACGGGAGATTCAGGTCCAATCTCTGTGTCAGGAAAGAGCCCCTGGAGAAGGGAATAGCAACCTACTCCAGTATTCTTGACTGGAAAATTCCATGGACAGAGGAACCTGGCAGATTACAGTCCATGGAGTCACAGGCAGTAGAACACAACTGATCCACTAGCCAAATCTCTAACAATAGAGCTCAGGTTTTTGTTTTTGGCCAAACATTAAAATTCACTAAAATAGAATGAAATTAGGAAGAGACATACCATGAAGCTCTTCAACCACTCCTATAATTGATAGACATAGCTCTTTAGGTGGTAGCCTCATTTTCTTTCTTTATTTTCCTTTACGATACTGTGTTGGTTTTGCAATACATCAACATGAATCCACCACAGGTGTACACGAGTTCCCAATCCTGAACTTCCCTCCACATACCATCTCTCTGGGTCATCCCAGTGCACCAGCCCCAAGCATTCTGTATCCTGCATTTAACCTAAACTGGCGGTTCATTTCTTACATGATACTGTACATGTTTCAATGCCATTATCCCAAATCATCCCACCCTCTCCCTCTCTCACAGAGTCCAAAAGTCTGTTCTATACATTTGTGTCTCTTTTGCTGTCTCACATACAGGGTTATCGTTACCATCTTGCTAAATTCCATACATATATGTTAGCATGCCTTATTGGTGTTTTTCTTTCTGGCTTACTTCACTCTGATCTGTTTTTGTTGTTGTGTTGTTGTTTGTTTGTTTGCTCAATAGAGAGTAAACTGCAGAAACCCAGTAAGGAAAGAATAGGAAAGATCATGAAAGGTAATACACTTCTAAGTTAACCAGAATGTGCTCTATATTCTTGTGAGATATGAAAACAAGTATCATTAACAGGCCCTTACATATTCTAACCTTCAACTTGGCTTTCTAATGTCACACCTTCCAGATAACTGAGTTTCCAAATTTTGTGACATTCCTAAACTTTCTGTTTAGTAGATGACTTGTTAAATAACTGAGAGCTAACAAGAAAAATCTTCAAAAGGATCTTTGCCATCCGGTCTCTTTTTAGCTACAAAAAATAATACTAAATAAAGTAAAACCTCACAAGTACTTGCTTGGCCTTTTTTGACACAGAAAACTAAGGTTCATAATTTAAGCTTCAAAACACACAAAGGTTAAAAGGTAAAGTCCGGAACATTTCTCAGGATGTTTAACTTGCATTCAGGATTGAAGTGTATGGCTTCAGCGATCCTTATTTGAAAAAAAAAAAAATATATATATATATATATATATATGGGCAAACTGTTTTAGTGAACTTGCTACCTAGAAAAATCCTTCTAATCATCTTGTCCTTAGACAATTGCCATTTACCAAGTAGGGTACACCACCTTACCTTACACGGATGCCAGGATGAAAATTTATAACATATAAAGCAGAAGTCACAGTGTCACTAAACAGATCCTGACTCTATTACACCATATCCTGGGCTGAGATGGAGAAATGAGAGCAATTGGATTCAATGTTTTTTGTTTTTTTTTTAAGTGTGTGTGTAATATGCTCACTGTAGCACATAAGTAGAATCAACCATCTACACCTTTATACACAAAGCAAAAGCACATATTGCCATTTAGTCTTCTTGCTAAAATTGAAAATAAATGTCTTTTTAAATGTTAATGTTCTCAATCAAAATGTTCTTTTCTAAAATTGGAATCATTTTGTTTTTCATATTTGTAGCTTTATTTTGTAAATGGATAACTCTAAGCAATTTATAATATGGTTACATTAACTTGCTAGAACTAATTCAGAATTCTTAAATGCTGTATATTATTTGGCTTTATATCATGCAACACATGTCATAGATGTATCATCATATGCTATTTGTGAGATGTTAAAGATGGAAGTAAAGTTAATCTTAATTGTTTATTTATTTAATCCATATATTTATCCAACAAACAATAATTATTTAAAACTTTATATTTCTGGAATTTACAACAAATTATAGGTATACAATGTGAAAAAAAGTACAGACTAGGTTCTTATGAAACTTAGACTTTAGCAAGAAAGACAAAAAATTATAAATTAATATATTTAATTATACAAAAATATGTACTTAGTCCTTTCCAAGGTGCTATGCTATACTAAATTACTTCAGTGGTACCTGACTCTTTGAGGCCCTATAGGCTGTAGCCCACCAGGCTCCTCTGTCCATGGGATTCTCCAGGCAAGAATATCGGAGTTGGTTGCCATTTCCTCCTCCAGGGGATCTTCCTGACCCAGGTATCCAAACCCCCATCTGTCTCCTGCTGTCTGCTTTGGCAACAGAGTTCTTTACCACTAGCATCACCTGAGAGTGGAAACTGCCTGCCAATGCAAAAGACTTAAGACATAAGGTTTGATCCCTGGATTGGGAAGATTCCCTGGAGGAGAGCACGGTAATTCACTCTAATACTCTTGCCTGGAGAATCCCATGGACAAAGGAGCAACAAGAAAGACAAAACATTATAAATTAATATATTTAATTATACAAAAATATGTACTTAGTCCTTTCCAAGGTGCTATGCTATACTAAATTACTTCAGTGGTACCTGACTCTTTGAGGCCCTATAGGCTGTAGCCCACCAGGCTCCTCTGTCCATGGGATTCTCCAGGCAAGAATATCGGAGTTGGTTGCCATTTCCTCCTCCAGGGGATCTTCCTGACCCAGGTATCCAAACCCCCATCTGTCTCCTGCTGTCTGCTTTGGCAACAGAGTTCTTTACCACTAGCATCACCTGAGAGTGGAAACTGCCTGCCAATGCAAAAGACTTAAGACATAAGGTTTGATCCCTGGATTGGGAAGATTCCCTGGAGGAGAGCACGGTAATTCACTCTAATACTCTTGCCTGGAGAATCCCATGGACAAAGGAGCATGGCGGGCTACAGTCCACATGGTCTCAAAGAGTCAGACATGAGTGAAGCGAATTAGCACACACATATGTATTTATTAAGTTATAAATACATATATACATGAAAATAATGAATGCACAAAAGTAATTTGAAAAACCACCTATCTTAAATAAGTATGGTTTTGTAAGTTTAAATGAGAGAATTGAGGTGTGAGTCCAAGGAAGTGAAATATAAGCTGCAATTTGGTGAAAAGTTAGGAAGATCAAGGATATTCAAGATAATTCATAGCCTGTATGAATGCTTGGGGTAGGAAATTCAGTTCAATTCAATTACTCAGTCATCTCTGGCTCTTTGTTACCTCATGAACTGTAGCGCACCAGGCTTCTCTGTCCATCACCTACTCCAAAGCTTGCCCAAACTCATGTCCATTGAGTCCGGATTGCCATCCAACCATCTCATCCTCTGTCATCCACTTCTCCTCCTGCCTTCAGTCTTTCTCAGCATCAGGGCCTTCTCAAGTAAGTCAATTCTTTGCATAAGATGACCAAAGTATTGCAACTGCAGCTTCAGCAACAATCTTTGCAATGAATATTCAGGACTTCCTTTAGGATTGACTGGTTTGATTTCCTGGCAGTGCAAGGGACTCTCAAGAGTCTTCTCCAACACCACAGTTCAAAAACATCAATTCTTCTGTGCTCAGTTTTCTTTACGATCCATCTCTTACACCCATACATGACTACTGGAAAAACCGTAGCTTTGACTGGATGTACATTTGTCAGTAAAGTAATGTCTCTTTTTTAATATGCTGTCTAGGTTGGTCATAGCTTTTATTCCAAGGAGCAAACATCTTTTAATTTCATGGCTGTAGTTACCATTAGCAGTGATTTTCGATCCTCCCCCCAAAATAAATTCTGTCATTATTTCCATTGTTTCCCTACCTATTTGCCATGAAGTTATGAGACTGGATGGCATGATCTTCGTTTTTTGGATGTTGAGCTTTAAGCCAGTTTTTTCACTCTCCTCTTTCACTTTCATCAGAAGTCTCTTTAGTTCCTCTTTGCTTTCTCCCCTTAGAGTGGTGTCATCTGCATATCTGAGGTTATTGATATTTCTCCTGGCTATCTTGATTCCAGCTTGTACTTCATCCAGCCTGGCATTTCTCATGATGTACTCTGCAATAAGTTGAATAACTGAGATGACAAAATACAGCCTTGGTGTACACCTTTCCCAATTTTGAACCAGTCTGTTGTTCAATGTATGATTCTAACTATTGCTTCTTGACTTGTTACAGATTTCTTAGGAGGCAGGTCAGGTGGTCTGGTATTCCCATCTCTTCAAGAATTTCCACAGTTGTTTGTGGTCCACACAAAGGCTTTGGCATGGTCAATAAAGCAGAAGTAGATGTTTTTCTGGAATTCTCTTGCTTTTTCTATGATGCAAAGGATGTTGGCAATTTGACCACTGGTTCTTCTGCCTTTTCTAAACCCAGCTTGAATATCTGTAAGTTCTCCATTCACGTACTGTTAAAGACTAGCTTGGAGAATTTTGAGCATTACTTTGCTAATGTGTGAGATGAGTACAAATGTGTGGTAGTTTGAACATTCTTTGGCATTGCCTTTCTTTGGAATTGAAATGAAAATCAACCTTTTCCAGTCCTGTGGCCACTGTTGAGTTTTTAAGATGTGCTGGCATATTGAGTACAGCACTTTTAGAGCATCATCTTTAGGATGTGAAATAGCTCTGATGGAATTCTATCATCACCATCAGCTTCATTATTAGTGATGCTTCCTAAGGCCCACTTGGCTTTGCATTCCAGGATTTCTGGCTCTAGGTGAGTGATCACACCATCATGATTATCTGGGTCATTAAGATCTTTTTTGTATAGTTCTGTGTATTCTTACCACCTCTTTCTAATATCTTCTACTTCTGTTAGATCCATACAATTTATCTTCTTTACTGTGCCCAAATTTGCATAAAATATTCCATTGGCATCTCTAATTTTCTTGAAGAGATCTCTAGTTTTTCCCATTCTTTTGTTTTCCTCTTTTACTTTGCATTATTCACTTGCAAAGATTTCTTATCTCTCCTTGCTCTTCTTTGGAACTCTGCATTCAAATGGATATATCTTTCCTTTTCTCCTTTGCCTTTAGCTTCTCTTCTTTCCTCAGCTATTTGTAAGTCCTCTTCAGACAACCATTTTGCCTTATTGCATTTGATTTTCTTGAGGATGATTTTGGTCACTGCCTCCTGTCCAGTGTCACAAACCTCCTCCACAGTTCTTTAGTCACTCTGTCTATCAGATCTAAAGCCTTGAATCTATTTATCACTGCCACTGTATAATCATAAGGGATTGGATTTAGGTCATGCCTGCATGGTGGAGTGGCTTTCCCCACTTCCTTCAATTTAAGTATGAATTTGGTCCATGTAGTCCAGGGAGCCACTTCAGTACTCTTGCCTGGAGAATCCCATGGACAGAGGAGCATGGTGGGCTACAGTCCACAGGGTCCCAAAGTGTCAGACATGAGTGAAGCGAATTGGCACACACATATGTCTTTATTAAGTTATAAATACATATATACATGAAAATAATGAATGCACAAAAGTAATTTGAAAAACCACCTATCTTAAATAAGTATGTTTTTGTAAGTTTAAATGAGAGAATTGAGGTGTGAGTCCAAGGAAGTGAAATATAAGCTGAAATTTGGTGAAAAGTTAGGGAGATCAAGGAGTTCATGATCTGAGCTACAGTCAATCCCCCATTATGTTTTTGCTGAAGCGTATAGAGCTTCTCCATCTTCAGCTGCAAAGAATATAATCAATCTGATTTCACTGCTGTGATGTCCGTGGAGTAGAAAGTCATTTGGTGAATAGGGCAATGTTATTGGCACAGTAAGTTAGAGAGAGAATGTCTGGAAATAAAGTTGGGAAAGTATTCAAGCCTTGTTCCTACAGAGTCATAATTAGTTCCTTGGAAAAAGTCAATTGAACGGCATTAAACTTTGTTTTCTCAACAGGATGATGACATGACTAAATGTCCAACTATAAAATATTTTTAAATTTATGAATAATGACATATTTGAGGGTAAAGACAAAACAAGGAGGCCAAATACATTCTCTTTCAGAAGTCTGAACAAAAATGACAACGGTTTGAGTTAGAATGATGCCAAAAAACCTGAAAACAACTATGCAAAATCAAGAAATGTTAGGGTTATAAATTTTCTCCCTGGTGGCTCAGAAGTAAAGAATCTTCCTGCAATGCAGGAAACTCAGGTTTGATTTCTGGATTTGGGAAGATACCCTGGAGAAGGAAATGGAATCCCACTAGAGTATTCTTGCCTAGACAATCCCATGAACAGAGGAGAATGGTGGACTACAGTTCATGGGGTTGCAAAGAGTCAGACAGAACTGAATGACTAACATTTTCATTTTTACTTTTCATGTCATGGATTAGATGTAGGGAATGTGAAAATAAAGTGAATAGACTATGAGAAAAGTAACAAGAATGATTCAAAAATATCTATTCTGAGTATCTGCATTATAGAGGGGTCACTTATTTAGAAACAAAAAAGCTAAGCAAAAGAAAAAAAGAAAGAAAGAAAGAAAAAATGAGAAAGTAAATCTGATATATAAGAAGAAAGCTTTAGTAAATATTTGAATATATATTTTTTATCATTGGGAATAATTCTAGTGAAATATCAAATGGGTAGGCAGATACATAAAATTGCATATTAACAAGTTTATGGCTAGAGATTAAAATGTGGGGTCATTTAAATCCATTTGTCATTAAGAACTGATGAAGGAGCAGTTCTCTTGTAGCAATTTGAGTAGAAATCAGATTAGAGTCCATTTTAGAGTGAAAGGAAAATGAATAAGCGAAAGTCATTCTAAGCTGCTTTTTAAAAAAACCTACATGGCATCCGGTCCCATCATTTCATGGCATATAGATGGGGAAACAGTGGAAACAGGGGCTGACTTTATTTTTCTGGGCTCCAAAATCACTGCAGATGGTGATTGCAGCCATGAAATTAGAAGACGCTTACTCCTTGGAAGAAAAGTTATGACCAACCTATATAGCATATTAAAAAGCAGAGACATTACTTTGCCGACTAAGGTCCATCTAGTCAAGGCTATGGTTTTTCCTGTGGTCATGTATGGATGTGAGAGTTGGACTGTGAAGAAGGCTGAGCACCAAAGAATTGACGCTTTTGAACTGTGGTGTTAGAGAAGACTCTCGAGAGTCAGTTGAACTGCCAGGATATCCAACCAGTCCATCCTAAGGGAGATCAGTCCTGGGTATTCATTGGAAGGACTGATGTTGAAGCTGAAGCTCCAGTACTTTAGCCACCTGATAGAAGAGCTGACTCATTTGAAGACTCTGATGCTGGGAAAGATTGAGGGCAGAAGAAGGGGAGGACAGAGAATGAAATGGTTGGATGGCTTCACCAACTCTATGGACATGGGTTTGGGTGGACTCTGGGAATTGGTGATGGACAGGGAAGGCTGGCATGCATTGGTTCATGGGGTCACAAAGAGTCAGATATGAGTGAGCAGAAGCAAAAAAGATTTTATATGTTAGATGTCAGTTTTGTCAAAGAGGGTTTAGGGACTTGTTTTTGCTTAATAATGGAGTGTACCAAGGTATATTTGAATGCTGGAATGATTCAGTTTGAAATGAAAATTGGGATCAAAGGAGAAAATAAATATTGAAAGAAACATGTTTAAAAAGAGGGATGAAGATCTCAAGCAATTGTGAAATGACTCAATCTGTTGTGCACAAAGGTAGGAAAAGAATGGTGATACTTAAATAATTAATTATTTAATCCAGTTACAAATAAAATAATCCAGTTGTAAATGTAGCTACCCCATTTCAGAGTATAACTATGGTGAATCCTCTGCAACTTTACACTAATTTGTTGCTATCACATCCTTTAAACTTTAAAACTAGGTGTCAGTATTAAGCCTGTGTTTAACCAGGAATTTGCATGCATACAAACAAGTCACAATGTATGAAAGTGGTTACTGAAGCCACAGAAACCAAAGCATTCTACTTCCTCCCTTGAGAATCTGTATAATAACAAATTTGCAGAAAACCTGCTATAGATAATAAAGGGAAATGAAACTGTACAGTGAGATAGAAAAGGAACATACACTTTCTTATTAGTGTGCATAAACTCTTTTTGCTCTCTGTGAAAGATTTACATCAAGAAAAACAACCTAAATTCATTCACTGCTTTCTCCTAGATTTTATGCTTCACATATTTCCTTATTTTTTAAAACTAGGTTGGTCTAGATAGAATTTCATTAGATAAATAATCAAAGAATATGGGCATTTGTAGTTAAAATCATGTCCAATTCATCTCATGTTCTTAGTATTTTTTTTTTTTTTACAAATGTGCACGGAGGTGGCAAATAAGCCACTGTTTCAACAAATGACAATAGAATAACTATTCATTGTCAAGTTTATCTGAGGATGCATAATTTCATAGTAAGTGCTATAGAGTCCACAGAGTAGAAATTATTTTGTATAGATTCTAAAGAAAGAATATTATGTGGAGTAAGTCTCAAAATTTAGGACAGATAAGAATTGTGTGAAGATCTTTCAGAAACAAAGAACTGGGGGCCCATTTCCAGAGATTTGGACTCAGTAAGCTTGAGGTGGGCCCAGGGAATCTACGTTTAAGCAAGTTTTCCAAGCAATTAGCTTGCAAGATGACCATATTATCACAGTTTTAAAAGCAGAGTCTTAAAGACTACTCTTTCACACAAAATCCAACATCTAGCAGTTAGATGAAGTGGAGAATACAGGATGGAGAAGTGATATTATTTGGTTGAATTTACAGATTATTTTGAACTAAGATAAGTGGCTTCCCTGGTGACTCAGAGGTTAAAGTGTCTGCCTCCGATGTGGGAGACCCGGGTTCAATCCCTGGAGAAGGAAATGGTAACCCACTCCAGTATTCTTGCCTAGAGAATCCCATGGACAGAGAAGCCTGGTAGGCTACAGTCCACGGGGTCGTAAAGAGTCGGACACAACTGAGCGACTTCACTTCACAAGATAAGTGGCAACTCTTTATAGAGAAGGTATGGGAAAATAGCTTTTAGAATCTTGTAAATCTAGAATTTTATTAATTAAAGTTATTGTTTAGTCACTAAATCATGTTTGACTCTTTTGCAACCCCATTGACTGCAGCCTATCACTCTTCTTTGTCCATGGGATTTCTCAGGCAAGAATACTGAATTGGGTTGTGATTCCCTTCTCAGGGGATCTTCCTAACCCAGAGATCGAACTCATGTCCTCTGCACTGCAGGCAGATTCTTTACCACTGAGCCACCAGGGAAGCCCTATTAGTTAGAGTAGACATTTGCAAGCATTACCCAAATGATAATTTATAAAACCAAAGTTGCAACAAAATTTTTCACATTTTTACCACAACTTCAAATTAATATGGCCAAAAATTTAATCTTAAAATTTAATTTTAAAAAGTATATTCCTATAATCTGTTAACAAATGTACATAAGCAGTGAAAAACAAATCAATAATTATAGTCAAGTAGCAAAATATTATCATATTGAAATATTCACTTGAATATTTGAAATGCTGAAGGAAAAGGCTGCCGCTGCTGCTAAGTCGCTTCAGTTGTGTCTAACTCTGTGTGACCCCATAGACGGCAGCCCATCAAGCTCCCCCATCCCTGGGATTTTCCAGGCAATAACACTGGAGCGGGTTGCCATTTCCTTCTCCAATGCATGAAAGTGAAAAGTAAAAGTGAAGTCGTTCAGTCGTGTCCGACTCTTAGCAACCCCATGGACTGCAGCCTAGCAGGCTCCTCCATCCATGGGATTTTCCAGGCAAGAGTACTGGCTTGGGGTGCCATTGCCTTTTCCTAAGAAAAGGGTACCATATAATATAATTGGTCCTCATAGTTAAACATTTTCATACTCACAATACTATTAGACCAAACTGATTATAAATGCCAAAAGAAAGCTATTCAGAGAAATAAGATATCCTCATCTTGGTTGCAGAAAGAAAAATAAATCAGAAAAAGAATAATCTATCCCTCTAATAATACCAATGCCTTAAGTAAGCTTACAGTATAGTGTTTCCTAAAATTCATGGTCTGATCTTTACAGAAATTGTGTTAAATCTATATCAGTTTGGAAAGATTTGGTATAGTTACCTTGCTGAGTCTTTTAATTTATGGATTTGGTACATCTCTCCTATTTTTCACCTGTCAAGGTTCATTGTACTCACTACAAAGCACAACATATATCAGCTAGGTAAAATTGCACCGGACATATTTTATCAAATGGAAATCATTGTAACATTAAATAGAATGGTGTTTTGTTCATTTTTACTCTAAAAACTGATTATTTAATCTTCTGCTCAAACCAAGTAGAATAGTAGACAAATGAGCTGACCTGTATTGTGTTTATATGTGAGATGAATTAGTCTGCTCAGCTAGTTTTTCAGAATGGGCCAGGATTCTCAAAATGTGTTTTCACATCCTTTTCCTCAATTTGCCTTCATACTATGGACAGGGAGTCTTCTCAGTTTTGCATTAGATTTATCAGTGATAGAATTTACAAACAGATTTGCCAACATCCATCCCCACCTCACTGCCCTACAACAGCAGAATAAAAAGTTCTTGGCCATATAAATTATTTCAAAAACTCCACATATATATGGAATTTAGAAAGATGATAATGATGACCCTATATGCGAGACAGCAAAAGAGACACCAATGTAAAGAACTGACTTTTGGACTCTGTGGGAGAAGATGAGGGTGAGATGATTTGAGAGAATTGCTTTGAATCATGTATATTACCATATCACCAGTCCAGGTTCAATGCATGAATCAGGGTGCTCAAGGATGGAGCACTGGGATTACCCTGAGTCATCAGGATGTGATTGGGAAGGGAGGTGGGAGGTGGGTTCAGTATGGGGAACACATATACACCCATGGCTGGTTTGTGTCAATGTATGGCAAAAACCACTACAATATTGTAAAGTAATTAGCCTCCAATTAAAATAAATTAATTAAAAAAAAACCCTACAGGTGTTTCTGACACAACCTAGGTACAGAGCACTGGTGTGGATACCTAGATATCAATGTCAGTTATTAAAACAGATGCAGAGGGCTTGTGGAAAAGCTATTGCAACCTTGTTGATCTCTGCCTTTTCTACTAGCTTGAGTTAGACTTTCATGGAAACTCATGTTTGTGAATGAATGGTGAACTCATTTGGCAGTGAGTGGAAACCAGTGGTCTCATAGCCTCATGATTTAGAAAGCAACAGGAGAGGTAAACACTAAGAAGGGAAAATGGAGAATTTTGTTTTGGCAGAAAACTATAAACCTTTCTGTAAGGTTAAGCTCTACACCACATACAGCCAATTAGTGAGAACAACACTGATAGAACAGTCTTGCAAAAATGTTCATGAGTCTCCCACGCTAAACAAAACAAAAAAAATTCTGAAAATTTATAAGCCAAGTATGTAGACTTAAGGGGCAGTCAAATGCAGTCAATTAATGCTATCATTGTAAATCAAGATTACAGCTTGCCATGTAAATAACAGTTGAAAATGAACATAAATAACAGCACAAATGATTCAGTTTAACAAACTACACAGACTGCAATGCATGGTCAGTCTACTGAACTGTTGAAGAGAAAATGAGCCAATTTAGTACTGGCAGAAAGATTGTTGGAATGCTAATTCAGTATGAAACAGACATCAAAATAGCTGATAGAACTGAAAGCATCAATTAATGCTATCATTGTAAATCAAGATTACAGCTTGCCATGTAAATAACAGTTGAAAATGAACATAAATAACAGCACAAATGATTCAGTTTAACAAACTACACAGACTGCAATGCATGGTCAGTCTACTGAACTGTTGAAGAGAAAATGAGCCAATTTAGTACTGGCAGAAAGATTGTTGGAATGCTAATTCAGTATGAAACAGACATCAAAATAGCTGATAGAACTGAAAGCAAACTGCAGGCAAAGAAATTAAAGATAGGTAACAAAAAGAAAACACTGGAGAAAACAA
>SJYC01078013.1:0-10208 GCA_006408675.1 Madoqua kirkii | reverse complement strand
CAGTTTATTTTGATCCACACAGTCAAAGGCTTTGGCATCGTCAATAAAGCAGAAATAGATGTTTTTTTGGAACTCTCTTATTTTTTCCATGATCCAGCGGATGTTGGCAATTTCATCTCCAGTTCCTCTGCCTTTTCTAAAACCAGCTTAAACATCAGGGAGTTCACGGTTCACGTATTGCTGAAGCCTGACTTGGAGAATTCTGAGCATTACTTTACTAGCATGTGAGATGAGTGCAATTGTGTGGTAGTTTGAGCATTCTTTGGCATTGCTTTCTTTGGGATTGGAATGAAAACTGACCTTTTCCAGTCCTGTGGCCACTGCTGCGTTTTCCAAATGTGCTGGCATATTGCATGCAGCACTTTCACAGCATCATCTTTCAGGATTTGAAATAGCTCAGCTGGAATTCCATCACCCTCACTAGCTTTGTTTGTAGTGATGCTTTCTAAGGCCCACTTGACTTCACATTCCAAGATGTCTGGCTCTAGATTAGTGATCACATCATCATAATTATCTGGTTTGTGAAGATCTTTTTTGTACAGTTCTTCTGTGTATTCCTGCCACCTCTTCTTAATATCTTCTCCTTCTGTTAGGTCCATACCATTTCTGATCTTTATGGAGCCCATCTTTGTATGAAATGTTCCTTGGTATCTCTAATTTTCTTGAAGAGATCTCTAGTCTTTCCCATTCTGTTGTTTTCCTCTATTTCTTTGCATTGATTGCTGAAGAAGGCTTTCTTATTTCTTCTTGCTGCTCTTTGGAAATATAAAATTATACCACCTTTATTCAGCTTACAGTGCATTTGGTATCACTGTGATTCTCTTGTGTAACATATTCTCACCAAGGTATTTTATTTGCCCCTCTGAGGTGGCTCAGATGGTAAAGTGTCTGCCTGCAATGTGGGAGACCCGAGTTTGATCCCTGGGTTGGGAAGATCCTCTGGAGAAGGAAATGGCAACCCACTCCAGTACCCTTGCCTGGAAAATTCCAGGAGGAGCCTTGTAGGCTACAGTCCATGGGGTTGACATGACTGAGTGACTTTACTTGACCTTCTAAAGGCCAACTTCAAACTTTGGCCTTGACATGCTTCACCACAAGTCTGATATTTTAAGTGGCTTCGTGGAGGGTATGTCATAACCACTTCCAGATCACTGAAGATGATGGTTTAGCCCAATTTTAGCTGCTGTGATGAGCTGGAAATGAAGTCCTCTTCCTCCTCTGGAGGAGCCTGAGCTGACTGCCTCCTGGGCTGGGCCTGGCAACACTGGTGTGCCCCCGCTTCACTGCCTTTTGGAGAACTCCCGGGTCCCAACTGTCACGGTTACTACCCTCTCTCCCAACTCTTTGTTTTCAGTTTTACTCTAGAGAAGCAATTTATGATTATTCTGAGAGACTCTTCTGTAAGAACTAGCTGTTAATTTGTTCAGTGGATGTTTCTTGAGCACCACCACCAGCCAGGCTCTCTGAGTGCTGGGGCCACATTAGAGCACAAAACAAAGCTTGTGTCCGCTGGAGCTTCTGTTCTGGTGTGGGAGGCGCCCAGGAAACCAGTGAACACGTGCTGTGATGCCACGTGGTGATAAAGGCTGCAGTGAAATAGGCTGAGGAAAGAGCGGGGAGAAGAGGGAGGGCGGGGCGTGCTGCTACGTTCCCAGGCTGCTCGGCAGAGGCGACAGTTAACCCGGGACCTGTGTGTCTGTCAGCTTGGGCTGCTGTAACAAATGGATCATAGATGGGCAGTTTAACGACTTTTATTTCTCACACATTTTTGGAGTCTGGAAGTCTTGAGATCAGGGGCCAGCATGGACAGGTGCTTGTCGAGGACTCTTCCTAATTTCAGACAGTTGCCTTCTTCCTGTATCCTCACAGCGTGGAGAGAAAGATCATTTCCATTGAGTCTCTTCTTACGAAGACACTAATCCCCATCATGGGGGCTCCACCCTCATGACCTGACAACTCCCAGGGTCACCACCTCCAAATACCATCACAGTGGGGCTCAGCTGCACCCCGTGAATTCCGGGAGATGCAGACATTCGGTCCCCAGTGCTCGGTGGAGAAGGAGCACTCCAGCCACAGGGAAGGGACAGTTCAGAGGCTCTGGGATGAGACTGTGCTTGGCTTGTCAAAGGAACAGCTTTGTCCACAGAACAGGCAACAGAGGAAAGAGCATTTGGAAATGAAGTTGGAGAGAGACCGACGTCCAGTCCATGTGAGACATGAGGAGCCTTTCTGAATAGGGGAAAGATGTGTTAGGACTTGTTATTTTCAAAGGTCGCTTTGGATGCCCTGGGATGAGGGGTCAAAAGCAGAAGCTGGTGTGGGTTAGGTGAGAGGTGGTGCCTGAGGTGGGTCTGGATTGGGGAAGAGATGCTTGGATTAGGGACACTGAAAATAGAGCTGGTCCTCTGTTTTCCTGATAAATCATTTGTGAGGTATGAACAAAAGAAGAGCCAAAGATAACTCTGAGGTTTTTACACTGAACAGCTAGGTAAAGGAAGGTGCCGTTCGCTGGGAAGGAGAGAGTAAGAGCTGCGTTGCAGGAGAGAGAGACGAGGCGTGAGAGGAGGGTCACGTCTCAGGTCATCTCCAGACCCCGGGGACAGCTGCTGAGCGGGAGTTCTTGGCTTTGCGCAGGAAAGAATTCAAGAGTGCGCCATAGTAAAGTGAAAGAAGATTTACTCAGGGAGAAACATACTCCCCAGGCAGAGCGTGGGCCATCTGTGAAGGCAAGAGGCCCGGGAGAATGGGGTTGTCAGTTGTTATAGGGATGGGTAATGTCATAGGCTAATGAGTGGGAGGAGTATTCCAGCTATTCTGGGGAAGGAGTGGGGATTTCTAGGATTTGGCCCACCGCCCACTTTTTATCTTTATAGTTGGCCTTGGAACTGTCATGGTGCCTATGAGTACGTCATTTAGCCTCCTGGTGTGTTACAGTGAGTGTATGCTGAGGCTCAAGGTCTACCGGAAGTAGACTCATCCACCATTTTGGACCTAGTTAATTCTAACCAGTTCATATCATGTCATCAGCTATGTCATTCTTTTAAAGTTTGTGCTCTGCCCACTCTTGTCTCAGTTGGTAGGGAAAGATGTTGGTATGAAAAAGGATTTCATAGTCAAGTATCTTTTGGAAACATGGTTCTAGAGCATGATCAGGACAACTGCTGTAGATGTGAGAAAAGACAAGTGAAAGTGAGAGTCGCTCAGTCGTGTCCGACTCTTTGTGACCTCATGGACTATACAGTCCATGGAATTCTCCAGGCCAGGATACTGGAGTGAGTAGCCTTTCCCTTCTCCAGGGGATCTTCCCAACCCATGGATCGAACCCAGGTTTCCCGTGTTGCAGGCAGATTCTTTACCAGCTGAGCCACAAGGTAAGCCCAAGAATACTGGAGTGGGTAGCCTATCCTTTCTCCATGGGATCTTCCCAAACCAGGAATAGAATCAGAGTCTCGTGCATTGCAGGCAGATTCTTTACCAACTGAGCTATGAGGGAAACCCGACAAAAGACAGGGAGGAGGCTAAAGAATATCATTTTTCTTTATTTTTTCTTTATTTCCCTGTCTTTCCCTCTTAACTGTTCTCACCAAGAGTTACTGTATATTGTTGTAATACCTAGGAAAAAACAGTTTAGTCCAACCATTTGTTAGTTTACTCAGACAACTGATTTGACATTTTAATTGACCACAATCATCATGATTGCACTGATTGTTCAAATAGAGTCAACCACTGTGTTTGGTTGAAGCCAGAGCAGTCAAGGGTGCATTCCAAGTTTCCTGAAGAATTTTCTCAGCATTACAGAGCAGGAAGGTGGTGTTTGCCCTCAGTGGTAGATTGGCAGAATACCGAGTGGGAGATCCTTAGGGAATACGGGTAGGACATAGCAGAACAAGATTAAAAACTAACAGAGACTGAATTGAGAGCAACAAATAGATCAGTGGCTGAGTTAATATACAGGGTATTCAAGAGGATCCGTTTAGATTCTTTGGTTGGGTGGATTCCTTCATGGGCCCTCCGAGAGTTTAGGGTGGATTCTGCAGTGTAACTGAAAATGGCTAAGGGGAAGGGAGCTCGAAAGGCTTGGTTGAGAAGAATGGGAAGGATGGGTCTGCCAGTGCCCAGCATCCCATAGAGAGGTGTGCTGGACCAGTGTGCCCCCCCTCCCCCCAGGGCCCTCAGTGTAGGTCTGTGTGATGGGATGGTGCCCACTTCCTATGTTTTTTAAATAGATTTTGGGTTTTTGTGGATTTTTTCAGGTGAAATAACATAAAATTAGTCATTTCAAAGTCAACAGGGGCATTTAATACATTAATATTGTACAACCACCATCTCTGCCAAGTTCCAGACATTTTCATCACCGCTAAAGAAATCTCTGTAACCATCAAGTAGTCATGCCTTATTTCCCCCTTGTCCTAGCCCAGGCCAGCATTTTCACATTGTCATCTTTTTTATGGGGCACAAAAAAGCAGCTTTGATAATGGTTGAATGCACAGGCTGCTTCTGACCAAGGAGCCTAGGTTAGGGATGCCACTGTTAATTTACAGGTATTGTTTAAGAATACCAGCTGCCCCCATACCTGGAGACCTTGGGACATGTGGGAAGCTGCAAAAGTTTCCCAAAAACTCAAGCTACTGGGCCTATGGGAAGCTCAGCTTGACTCTGTCCTCCTTCCTGCAAAAAGGTGCCTTTGGCTTCCCAGCAGATGATCTGGGAAAAACAAGTGTGTTGAGGTGACGCAGAGGTTAAACCCACTTTAAGGCAGCTCTGCTCATTCCCACACAGCTACAAACAGGCACACACCTTTCCAGCTTTGCCTGGTGTGCATCTGGCACCACCATTTGGTTGATGAGGGCGTTGAGAAATTACGTAGAGGTAGGAGAACACTGGGCCTTCCCAGATGGCTCAGTGGAAAAGAATTCACCTGTCAGTGCAGGAGACTCAGGAGATGCTCGTTTGATCCCTGGGTCAAGAAGATCGCCTGGAGTATGAAATGGCAACCCACTCCAGTGTTTCTTGCTTGGAAAATTTCCATAGACAGAGGAGCCTGACAGAATACAGTCTACAGGGCCCCCAAAAGTTGGACACAATGGAGTGAGTGAGCACACATGCACACTGAATCATTAATGTGTTCTTTCAAACTAGAATTTATAAGATCATAAGGTCTCAAGACTTGGCCACACTCCTGTCATTAGAAAATGCCATTGTCCCAGATGTTCCAACAACCAAGTGTTGTAATTCTAGGGCACTCAGTGAGCTATGTGAAGGCAGTAGAGAAAAATACACAGAGTGGAAGGAATTTTAATTCTTTCTTTCGTCCTCCTGTTACGGACAGTATGTTTGTGTCCCCACCTGCAAGTTTATTTATTGAAACCCTAACCCCCAATGTTATGGCATTAAGAGGTGGGGCCTTGGTGGAGAAATCAGTTTAGAAGACATGAGAATGGTGTCCCCATGAGGGATCAGTGTCCTTGTAAGAAAAGGAAGCTCAGAGCTTTATTTCCCCATCTGCACCCCTGTGAGAGGACACAGTGAAAAGGGGGGCTGTCTCCAAGCCAGGAAGAGAGCTCTCATCAGAACCTGATCATCTGGCACCCTCATCTTTGACTTAAAACCTCCAGTACTAAGAAGTTTTCTATGGTTAAGCCACCCAGTCTGTGGAATTTGTTATGGAGGCCTGAGCTAGTAAGACCCTGCCCCTTCATATGTATTCATTTGATGAGCTAGCTATAGGTGCCAGTTGTACGAAACTAGATAATTAAACCCAAACACTACAGTGGTTTGTAAAGTTTAAGTAAAAATTTATCTTCCCTTTAATGATAAGACCTCTTGAAGGGTCTTACCATAGGGTCACAAAGAGTCAGACATGACTGAATGACTAACACCACACTTGAAATTGCCTTTTAACAGTTTGAGGTTTATTCTTCTAGATCATAGCATCCAAAAGGCTGGCCATTTGCCACTTGTGGCTATTTTAATTAATTAAATGTAAGTAAAGGTCCCGTTTCTCCATCAAGTACTGGCCATCCTCGAAGCCCTCAGTAGCCTAATAACCCTGTTGGACAGGGTAGGCAGAGAGCATTTTTATTACCACAAAATGTGCGTTTCAGCAGAACCATTTTAGATAAATTCTATTCACACACAAACATATATATATATATATATATATATATATATTTATATATGCATACATTTATGTGTGTGGCTGGCATAGTATTATACATATGCTCCTGCATCTTGTTTTTTCCACCTAACAGAGAAACTGTTAATTTAGTGTGATGCACACATAATATCATGCCAGGAAAATTAAAAACAGTGCATCATCAAACATAGAGTTTTGGTACAGTAAAACTATTGCAGTTTCAGATTTTAAAGGTAGGTGCAGCATATCTTTTAGGCTTGCTCCAACTTTAACTAGAAAATTATTTTTAGAAATGGTCCACTCAGCCTTGGATATGTCAAGAAAGAAGATTCAGGAGGTGTAGGGTGAGCTGAATCCACCATGCCTGCCACACATACTTACACACACTTCCCAAGTGCCCCTCTTTTATAACAGGGATTGTGATCTTGTTCTGTTTATCCACTATTCAGCAGAACAGGCCTGTCCAAAAGGGTAGACACTAGGCACATGCGGTTATTTAAATTAAGTTAAACTACAAATTCAGTTCCTCAGTTGTACTGGGCACATTTCAAGTAACCATTAGCCACATGTGGCTGGCATGTATGAGTGTTGGGCAGCGTGGCTACAGAATGTCGCCATTTTGCTGATGGTCCATGTGGACAGTGTCACACTGGAAGCTTCCTTCAAATAGCTTTCTCATTAAATGTAGTGATTTTTACACAGGTGATTAATGGGGGACCCTGCCCAGGAGGACGTGCCAGAATTTATGGGGCTGTGTGGAGAGCTTGCCCTTCCCACTCAAGATTGTAATTCTTCCCTCTGAAGACACATATTCCTTCAACTATTCGTTGAGTAGTCAGACATGACTGAAGCGACTTAGCAGCAGCAGCAGTGTCCCATAGGAGGTTAATTGTGGGGAAGAATATTGGTACCAAGAGCTTCTCAAGGTTAGAATATTACTTTGTGATAATTGGTGATGCACACACACTGTTAAATAGCACCTCTATGTACAGGGAATGTTACTGTTCAATTTAGAAAGTAAATTAGTTACAGTGAGTGCAGACGAAAATGTGTTGAAGCTCTTCAGAATGAGAAAAGAATAGAATACTGGAAATGCATTTTTTGGGTATGAAACACAATGTGGTCATGTTGACATTTGTGTTAGAAACTACATAGCCTGGACAACTTCACAGGAAACAGTAAGAGCAGTTCTCTCTGGGAAGGGAAACAGGGAACTGAATGGCATTTCACTGATGCTCTTTTCGTAACGTCCCTATGTGCTTGTTAGAAAAAAAAATCAATACAGCAATTAAGGAAAAATAAGACACCCTTAAATTGTGCAGAATGTAGGATAGATCATTTAAGGAGATAAGGGTCCACAAGATACAAAGATTTAAATAGTTGAGTAATAGCAGAGGGCTGGCCAGAGCTTCCACAGCATGCCAGGGCCCAGGGTTGGTACACCATTTCCTACAGACTGCTTATTTTGCAGCAATTAAAGCTATTTAAAACTTTTTAAAAATTATATTTAATTTATTTTAAAAGGAAAAATATTCCTGATATTGATTTTTTTAAAAAATGCAAGCTTTCTTGACACTTGTGGAATACAGCTTAGGATTTAAACTAGGAAATTATTAACCCAGAAAAACCTAGGCTGGGCCCCTGCACTCCAGCTCCACTTTTTCAGGAAGATGGATGCTGCTGTTAGCTGGGTTTAATTGGAAGGGGGACAGGCTCCAGTTTATGCAGTGTATGCTACCCACACGTGTCACGTGTACACCAGAGACTTAGCAGTCTACACTGCTCCTTCTCCTCCCCACCCGTCACTGACAGCTACTACCAGTGACCAAGAGGCGACAGGGCCCAGGAGCCTGGAAGTGGGGCAGTGGGACAAGGAGCTTCCTTCCACCCTCAGAGTCTCTGTATTTCAGCCTTCAGGAGACCATGGCATTGAAAATGGAGTGTTAATTTTTGAAAAGAGAACCCTGTAATTCAGTAACATTGACCTTTTTCTATTAAAGCTAGTTTCTTTTTCAGAAAAGGAAACTAAGGGGAAAATAACCAGTGAGGGGAAAATGATGTCCTAAACTGCATAAGTTACAAAGGAAATCTTGTTTGTTGTGGAGTTTTAAGGCACAGCTTCCCAAAGGCAAGGGTAATTTTGAAAATGGTTAGCAATCAGTACTACCTCAGAATCCAGACATTCAGAAAGGATGCCGACTTAAATAGCTGGTGTCGGCTGTCCCCATGGGAACAGGCTGGATGTAACTGCGGCAGCTCTGTGGCCATGGGATTGAATTCTGGTTAATGGGAAGTGTTACCATGTGATCCTTTCCAGAACCCCCTTGAGGGACAGTGTGTGTCCTTTTTGCCCTGTCATTATTTGTCATTTCCAGTCCGCTGTCCAGGATGTAGATGCCACCACCCTGGACCATGAAGTTGGGCCATAGGTGATCAAAAAACACGACAGTGGACTGCCACACTTGCCTCCCTGGACTTTTTCCTGAGAAAGAAAGAAACTTCTCTTGTTTAAACTCCTGGTGCTTTGGGCTTCCTGTCTCTCAGCCAAAGCTGATTCTAGCTACTGTAAGTCCCTGTCATGTTAGGTAGATTTAGTTTTATTTTATTTAAAACTCCCAGTTATCCTGTGAACTAGGTACTTCTTGTTCTCATTTAAGGGATTAGGAGTTTGAGGTTAAATAAAAATTAAATAACTTGCCCAAATATACCCAGCTAGAGCCAGCCTTTGAATCCATGTCTGATCTTTCTGATACTGAATCACCAGAAGCTTAATCCTTGCTTTAGTAATTCATAGAAGCATGAAGAAGGGCATGTGGCATATGGTTTTGTAACATTCACGCTTTGGCAGAGCCCCAATTTTGTGGATTTTTTAAAAGGACGTTGGGTTTTTCAGAGAAATTCATTTGTGGCTTTTTGAATGTGACAAACATGTTAACACTTTTTCAGTCAATAATACTTATCAGAAAAGTTTTTTTTTTTAATTTCAAAGAAACCTATGTTGTTTCTCTGCCAGTATTTGCTTAATTGTAATCTGCTAATGGGGATGTTTCATAGAAAAAGAAAACTGTTCAAAAAGAGATCTTGTAGTTCATTTTTTGGGATTTTTTAGAGTTCTTCTTACTCTGCAACAACTCCAGACCATTGCCCATATTTGTTGTGTGATCATGCAGAAATTAGAGAAGGCAATGACAACCCACTCCATACTCTTGCCTGGAAAATTCCATGGACGGAGGAGCCTGGTAGGCTGCAGTCCCTGGGGTCATGAAGAGTCAGACCCGACTGAGCTACTTCACTTTCACTTTTCACTTTAATGCATTGGAGAAGGAAATGGCAACCCACTCCAGTGTTCTTGCCTGGAGAATCCCAGGGATGCAGAGCCTGGTGGGCTGCCGTCTGTGGGGTCGCAGAGTCGAACACGACTGAAGTGACTTAGCAGGAGCAGCAGCATGAGGAAATTAAGAGGACAGTGGAATGAAGGTAATACGTTTTCCAGATGGTCACAGGGGGCCAGCCAGTACTGCTGTAGTGCAGACACAGAACAGAGGCCTGGGAGGGCTGTGAGCTGAGCTGCTCCGGGCTGGGGTGGAGTGGGCAGGCCAGCAGCTGCTGCCCAGAGGACAGGTAGGGCCCAGCAGACCTGAGGAGGCTGGTGAACTGGTCCAGAGCAAATGGCCATTTGGCAGCAGAAGCTGCAGTAGAGACCAGGCTCTTGACCAGCTGCCCAGGCTCCTGTTGGTCCTCTGGGTGCCACTTCAAGCTCACTCAGTCATTGCAGAGCAGGCATGTAATTGGTTCAGATCAGCCGTCTCTGAGTGTATTTCTGGGAACACTTGGATCTGCAGGGTTTGCTCTGTGAAAAAGGATCCTATGGGAAACAATTTTGGAGAAATGCTATGTTCTAACAGCTTTCCTGAAAATTCACAGTGCACACTTAGCATTATAAAAGTCTAAGATGTTGAGAATTTAACTTTACTAAATAGTCTCTGAAACTTACTTGAAAATGAAATTTGTATCTTTTTAAATTTAACGTCCTATGGAACTACTTCATGACTGTTTTAATCATCAATTAATA
>SJYC01078012.1:0-31423 GCA_006408675.1 Madoqua kirkii | reverse complement strand
GTGGATGTAAGAGTTGGACTGTGAAGAAGGCTGAGCGCCGAAGACTTGATGCTTTTGAACTGTGGTGTTGGAGGAGACTCTTGAGAGTCCCTTGGACTGAAAGAAGACTCAGCCAGTCCATTCTGAAGGAGATCAACCCTGGGATTTCTTTGGAAGGAATGATGCTGAAGCTGAAACTCCAGTACTTTGGCCACCTCATGCGAAGAGCTGACTCATTGGAAAGGACTCTGATGCTGGAAGGGATTGGGAGCAGGAGGAGAAGGGGACAATCGAGGATGAGATGGCTGGATGGCATCACCGACTCGATGGACGTGAGTCTGAGTGAACTCCCAGAGATGGTAATAAACATGGAGGCCTGGCGTGCTGCGATTCAAAGAGTCGGACATGGCTGAGCGACTGAACTGAACTGAACTTTCAGGCAGAGAAAGGACACTGCCATCCAGCAATCATCCTGAATAAAATACCACCATATATGGAAGAATAAAAACACCACCACACATGACTTCAGCTATTTAGTTCCCAATTCCTTACTATAAATGTACAGTCAACACTCGGCACGTAAACAGGCTCTCACTGCATCATGAATTCTACTGTGTACAGTCAGCCTGTGAGAAAGGCAACGTGGGAGGGGAGACAAACTGCATCTACAGTAGTTTAGAGCATGAGGCTTGCAGCCCGAACTCAGATGGCCTTCCCACCAAGCGACCTGCCAGGGATCTTGAGCCAATGACCACTTTCAGAGCCTCCTCTATAAAATGCGGATCGTCTCAGCAAGCTTACGGGATTCTTTAGAGACCGTATGAAATTGTGTCAATGTAATGCTCAGCACAGACTTTAATAATGTACTGGAATCCTACATTTAGATGGTTCCATATGACTACCACAAGGGCACCACTATGTCATACTCAAAATCTCTGCATCCCTGAATGCATGGCTCTGGAATGAAACAATAAATCAATGAATAGTGTCTACTAAATGTTCCTATTTTTATGTGAAAGGCAACCAAAGAGATGAGACAAAGAAGAGAAGAGGGGAAAACAGTAAGAGGCGTAAGGAGCCGCGGAGAGGCAGCATTTACAAGGAGCAGCAGGAGAGTGGGCAGCCGCCCTCCAGGAGCAGATCAGAGTTAGCACATGAAGGCGTAGATGGGAACAACAGCTGAGGTTTACTTAACAGAAGTGGGGGGCCAGAACTCTCACCTTGCTGCACCGTGATAATCTGCAAAGGTGAGCCACACTGGAGACAAACGTTTTTATTAGAACACTGTAATAATAAGACCGAACTCTCTGGGAAATTCCTGCCCATTTCTAATCTGAAAGATGCCAATCAAAATTTCCACTGCAACCACGTAGAATAAGCCCTAGGGCACTATCTCTGCAGCGTATGAAATCATCCAGCAGCTGAGGGAGGTGGCTCCTGTGCGTGGCTTGGCATGGCATCTGGCTAAGGTCATGGAGGGAGGTTCTGAGTGCCCACATGCACACAGCACGAGCGCGCCAGGAACCTGCCACCCTCCAGTACACTCCGGCTCTCCCCCCCCCCAAAGAAGGCACAGGACAGACGCACAGGAACATTTTCCTGCACTCAGAAAAACAGACACACGTACTTTGCCTTATGACAGCAGTCAGTGTGACGGAAATGGAACCTACAAAGAAGACTAAGACAGTATGAAAAGTGGATGAAAACCTAAGAAGTCATCAGGTCATGGGTGCCAAGGGCCAGAGAAGGCTGGGTGGTGGGTGGAACAAGAGCGCCCACCGCAGGAGCACATCAGCAGAGGAGAAGAAAAGAGGAAAAGCATTGTGAGTTTGATGCTAGCTTAGTAAGAGGCACCGTGAAGAATCAGAAGGACGGCTAACCAGAATCAAACGGTGCAAGTGCTGTGCGGTACTTACTGGGCAA
This sequence comes from Madoqua kirkii, assembly GCA_006408675.1. Taxonomy (NCBI): domain Eukaryota; kingdom Metazoa; phylum Chordata; class Mammalia; order Artiodactyla; family Bovidae; genus Madoqua; species Madoqua kirkii. The sequence continues at coordinate 29,521 of SJYC01078012.1, read as the reverse complement.
CTAAGCCCTCCATTTATGCAAACAGGCACCCATCCACCTCATCGTATGATTCATGCCAACACTGCTCAGCAGTGCAGGTGTAAGCAAAAAGACAAACAGGTCAGGAGAGTGACTTAAAACCTGGACCACGGAGTCCACCTGGGTAAGAGGGAACAAAGGCAGAAGGAACTAAGGCTGAGTGAGTCTCAGTGAGAACAAATGTGAGACGGAGGGTGTAACTGGATGGACGAGAGAGGATGGTCAAGGAAGGAATTTCAGACTTACTGATCTGAGCCATGAGTGGACAAGGTATAGCAAGTAGGGAGCTGAAGGGAGCTGGGGAGAAGACCACTAGTGATGACAAGCAGTCATGAAAGGAAGTGGATGATCCCATGAAGCTGGGCCAGGGTGGAGGACGATGAGGCAGTCAGCAGTGATGAGTGGGGATAATGAGGACGTCAGCAGGTAAGAGTCACCTGCTGGGGTACCGGGTGTGCAAGGACGGTTACACACAGGGCTGAGTCTCTACAGAGTAAGGGGTGGATGGGAAGGTAGAAAAGCAAAGATCCAGCACGGCCTGGCTGGCATAGGCCACCAGCTCAGCTTCTGAATGGCTTCTCATCTCTGTAATGATGAAACTAATCTACCTAAATCAGGTAGTTCTGCCCATTTTAAACCTGAAAGATGTAGTCCAACTTTTCCAAGAAGACTAAGACAGTATGAAAAGTGGATGAAAACCTAAGAAGTCATCAGGTCATGGGTGCCAAGGGCCAGAGAAGGCTGGGTGGTGGGTGGAACAAGAGCGCCCACCGCAGGAGCACATCAGCAGAGGAGAAGAAAAGAGGAAAAGCATTGTGAGTTTGATGCTAGCTTAGTAAGAGGCACCGTGAAGAATCAGAAGGACGGCTAACCAGAATCAAACGGTGCAAGTGCTGTGCGGTACTTACTGGGCAACTAAGCCCTCCATTTATGCAAACAGGCACCCATCCACCTCATCGTATGATTCATGCCAACACTGCTCAGCAGTGCAGGTGTAAGCAAAAAGACAAACAGGTCAGGAGAGTGACTTAAAACCTGGACCACGGAGTCCACCTGGGTAAGAGGGAACAAAGGCAGAAGGAACTAAGGCTGAGTGAGTCTCAGTGAGAACAAATGTGAGACGGAGGGTGTAACTGGATGGACGAGAGAGGATGGTCAAGGAAGGAATTTCAGACTTACTGATCTGAGCCATGAGTGGACAAGGTATAGCAAGTAGGGAGCTGAAGGGAGCTGGGGAGAAGACCACTAGTGATGACAAGCAGTCATGAAAGGAAGTGGATGATCCCATGAAGCTGGGCCAGGGTGGAGGACGATGAGGCAGTCAGCAGTGATGAGTGGGGATAATGAGGACGTCAGCAGGTAAGAGTCACCTGCTGGGGTACCGGGTGTGCAAGGACGGTTACACACAGGGCTGAGTCTCTACAGAGTAAGGGGTGGATGGGAAGGTAGAAAGCAAAGATCCAGCACGGCCTGGCTGGCATAGGCCACCAGCTCAGCTTCTGAATGGCTTCTCATCTCTGTAATGATGAAACTAATCTACCTAAATCAGGTAGTTCTGCCCATTTTAAACCTGAAAGATGTAGTCCAACTTTTCCCTTTCATGTATATAAAATAAACACTAGTAGAAAAACTCAGGTTTTCCAAGATAAAATCTTCAGTGACTGGGCATTCATTGTAGAATCTTCAGAAGTTAACACATTTATCCTACATGTCTCTAGAGTGCAACTAGATTAACATTTCTATTAGATTTTCTCAAAAGCCATGTTTTTGTTTTTGTTTTTTACCATACCTTTTATCAACTGGGAACAAAGATCTGCCTCAAAATTGGAGATCTTTTTCCTTATCATTTAGATCAAAGATACAGGGATCTGGTAAATTTCTACTATCCCCTCATTTTCCAGTATTCCTCACTGACTCCACCTATGAATTTATTTACGATGCAGTCTTTATGTCAATGAAGAAGTATTTCCTGGAGAAATGTTGAACCTCCCAGCCCTCTGAATAGGACTTGTTCAGAGATCCTCTCCTTTGGGAAGATGGCATGATAGGACAGCTCCATTCCCCAGCCCCTCAGGTGGATGTCCCCTGGTTCTGCCAGAACATTCCACAGGCAACTCTTTTTCTCTATCTTACTACATTTGACTATCAACCAAAACAAGCTTTATGACCCTGGACAAATGCTTAACCTCTCTCCACCCTAATTTATCCATGTGTAAAAGAGAGAAAATAGAGTCACATGGTCGCTGGGCCAGGGAAACGGCAGCTCCATGAGAGAGCAGGGCTTTGGGTGAAGGAGGGAACGCAGAGGAAGCATTTGTTACCTTCTGATTCCCTGGTGGCTCAGACGGTAAAAGCATCTGCCCACAATGCGGTAGACCTGGGTTCGATCCCTGGGTCAGTAAGATCCCCTGGAGAAGGAAATGGCAATGCACTCCAGTACTCTTGCCTAGAAAATCCCATGGATGGAGGAGCCTGGTGGGCTACAGTCCCATGGGGTCGCAAAGAGTCGGACACGACTGAGTGACTTCACTCACAGTGAGGTGAAACAAATAGAGAAGAGAGATTCAGTTCTAATGTCCAAAAATCAGATTGAAAGACTAACTCGTCCTGGTTCTTCCTACTTCAAGTTGAACCCATTTGAGGTTCTTCAGATAGATCCCAAAGTGACAGATGAAGAAATAAAAAAGAGGTTTCGGCAATTATCCATACTGGTGCATCCTGACGAAACTCAAGATGATGCTGACAGAGCACAAGAGGCTTTTGAAGCTGTGGACAAAGCTTACACGTTGCTACCGGATCAGGAACAAAAGCAGAGGGCCCTAGATGCAATTCAGGCAGGAGAAGAAGATGCGGAACACATAGTTCAAGAGCGAAAAAGCAATTAAAGAAGGAAGGCAGGCCTGCAAATGTGGAGAAGGATGACCCTGAGCTGTTCAAACAAGCAATATACAAACAGACCATGAAAACGAAAAGCCAAAGAGACGCATGAAAGGAAGCAACAACAGGAGGAAGAGACTGAAGTTCAAGCAAAAACCAAACGAGAAAGGGAGTGGCAGAAAATTTTTTTAGCAAAGTCGAGATGGCAGCGTGCACAGCTGGTCAAACTTCCAAATACAAAAGGAAAGAAAGAAAAGAAAAACTGGATATTCCTGAGACCACCAAAAGTAAAAATGGAGCAGAGTGAGTGACCGCCAAGGGTCACGGCCGCAGAACCTTCCCCAACTGTCTCCCTCCTGCTCTGAAGGACTCATTCTTTCCTCCCATGTTCACCCCAACATACAGTAGTATTTGCTTTTTAGTCCATTTTGTTTTCAATACAGTTTAATATCGATCAGAGTAATTCTTTTGTATGTTGAAATGAGGGGCTTGGTTTAAAAAGAAACCTCCCCCCAACACTTACCCCCAGACCAACTGGGACTGGAAGGTGCTGCCTCCTCTTCCCACAGCATGTAACTTAATGTTCTGTATTTCACTGAAGTGTGATGGTTAGAAACGTCACATGTAGCTTGTGGAAATCATCCAATTAAACATACTGCTGACACTGGTGTTGCCATGACTTCAGAGACAAGTCTGGCCCACCTTAGGAAGCCCCCTCACTTCAGTTGCTTGCTTCTGGCTGTGGCGTCCTTCGAAGCCCCAGATCAGATGGGAAGGCAGCGGATACTCAGAGCAGTCCCTGGATGCCCTGATGTCCCTGGAGTTTGGCATGTGCTTTCCCATCTGACTGGCCAACCCGCATGGCATGAGGCTCCAAGCCACCCGACCTGTTCACTTTCCAAAGAGCTAGCCGTTCTCCATCCCATAGTGTGGTGTCCTTGCCATGGCTGTGGTGTCCTTCGAAGACCCAGATCAGATGGGAAGGCAGCGGATACTCAGAGCAGTCCCTGGATGCCCTGATGTCCCTGGAGTTTGGCATGTGCTTTCCCATCTGACTGGCCAACCCGCATGGCATGAGGCTCCAAGCCACCCGACCTGTTCACTTTCCAAAGAGCTAGCCGTTCTCCATCCCATAGTGTGGTGTCCTTGCCTGTCTGCATTTGTTAGTGGTAATATTCTGTATGTGTAATACATTTTTATACCCTAAAAAAAAAGAATAGAGGAAATAACAGTACAAACATCATAGGGCTTTTGTATTAATTCATGAGATAAAGTAAATGCCTAGAAAGTACTTGGAACAGTTTCCAGCACACAGTAAATGCAACAGAAGTGTTTGCTGTTCTTATAACAATACTTATTTGCATGTCTTTCCTTCTGTCCCATGTTAGCACCTTTAAAATAACAGATTAGGTCTTAATCTTTGTATCTCCAGGGCCTAGTACTGTGACTGGCAAACAGGAGACATGAATTAATGCCATGAATCAACTGGTAAACCAATTTTTATTTCACAAAAAAAGTAGAAACATAGATATTAAAAATAAACCAAAGCGTTACCCTATTTACAATCCACCTTGTTTAAAAATAACCTAAGGAAGTTCATGAACTACAGCCTGCCATTTCAAATATGTAATGAAATATGAAATGAAGGAAGTTAAAATTAAGATGAGAATTGCATCGTCTAAAAGGTCAGTATCAAAAAGGACTTTTTAAGCATTATGTGGCTTAGATGCATTGTGACTCTGAGAATTAGTACATTCTCACTCACTCTTGTTTTAGGGGCAAAAAGAGTCCAGAGGCTTGACTTTCGACCAGGATTTGTTACCATTTCTTCCACAGGTCTAGGTACCCAGGGAGGAGATAAAAAAAAACCGTCATGACAGAGTTCACCTACTTCATCTGTCACACTTCTGCAGCAGGAGAGTAGCGAAGTTGGTGACAGAAGGGAATCACCTGAGGCATCCAAAAGAAAATGCAAACGATTGTGGCTACAAGTTCAAGACACTCAGCCCGCAGGCCCTCCAAGTTGGGAGGTGGCTTCTCAGTCTCCAGGTACAAACAGCCAGTATAGGTTTCATCTTGGGCTTAACATTTCTACAGAACCCCTGATGGGGGACCAGAGCGCAGCCCTATTTAAAATTAGCACCACTAGCACTTTAATATTCTGGCTCTTCTCAGATCTCTGACACTACTGAATATGTAGGAGGACCTTCCTCTCTCACTGGTGCACGAACAGAAGCCACCTTATTCATTAAGATGGAATTCAGTGCAAGTCCATGTTAAAGAAAGTCTGGGAGTGTTAAGTGTTTCACAGAGGAAGAGAAATGTTTACTATATCCTCCTGGACAATCCAAGTAGAAACCTACATAAAGAGGATGAAGGTGAAGAGCTAGAGCAAAGTCTTTAGTAAACCAAGGATGTGTCTACTTGCTGGAAGAGTCCCTCCCTGCCTTCCACATTTTCCCTCGAGCCACAGAGCAGGACACTGCAGCACCTTCTAAGGAAGACTGAAACAACTGACACATCGGGAGAGAGATAAACTCAAGTGTGAACACTGAGAAAAGAAACAAATGATTAACTGACCTCCCCGGGCCACATGCTGGAAACTACTGATAATAACAAACTCAGATACAGGCACATGAGAAGGTATCTGCTTTTTCAAACAACTTCACAGCTAAATGAAATCATTTCAAGCAGTAAATTCTATTCTCCTTTCCCATACAAGACAGCTTAATATATATAAAACACTCCCATCAGAGAAAGAGCGTTAAGCAGATATAATGCATAAAACATACAACGTATCTTAATAGTGCATTTTTCTGTAATTAAGTATTAAGCTTTCTCATTTACTCATTTTAAATGAAAAGATGAAAACTGAGGTTTCAATCGGACAGGGATTGCATCTGAGGATTAAAATGTCCATGGACATACCTCTTAACTCATCTTTTAATTGCTGCATAAATGGTTGCCTAGGAAACTTTCCAACTGGATGAAGAAGCACAGGCGAACTCTCGTTTCCAAGATTGCAGGTATGACTCACTACCTTTGCTCCCACAAAGTAGGTCCTCCTGAATTCTTAGAGGCAGATATTTTTGCAACCTGGATGACAATTAAAAAAAGAAGAATTATTTTGAATATATGTTTTTAACAGGAATAAAAGTTAAGGGCGGGTCGCTATTCCCATCAAGTTTAGAAGAGAAATGTGTGTTCTTAAAATAGGCCTGCACAATCCATATCAGGTAGTTATGGACGGTTATTTTTCTGGCAGTATGTTGACCAGACAGTAATTAAACATTGTAATTAGAGAGAACAGAGAAAACACTGGAACAATACAACAACCACAGAGACATCTGTCAAAGAAGAATCCGGTCAGAGGGGTGCGATCCCCCAAGATCATGAAGACTGCCCCAAGTTCAGGTTCCCTGACAATTCTTACAACCTAGCTGCATCTGTGCCCAGAATGGCACCATGACATCGTTAAACAGAGACAAGGAAACGCAGTGCAGACCGTTACATGCCAAGAGGCAGGAACCTGGGGCAAGGGCACCTCTGGAGGCTCTATTTTAACAAACAGCAGATGTACTGAAGGAGGCTGCAGTAGTAGGTGCCACTCTCACGTTTCTGAGAAGGGACAGAACCTTACGTAATTACAGTGAACTAGGGCAGAAACGTGGAGAAGAGCCTCTGGGCCCCAGGTGGGCGTAGGTGACTCCCTAGTTCTGTCACTGCTTCTGAGGCCAGACAGAGATGGACCAGGCCTGCGGAGGGGGGGTGGGGAGGGAAGATGGGCCCACCACCCATGGGAAGGCCTGTGGAAGGGGGGGAAGGGAAGATGGGCCCACCACCCATAGGAAGGTCTCCGCTCTCTCCCCTGAGCTCTTCCTCTAAAATCTTTCCATCATCAACTTAACATCATCATCACCTCTTTTATTGTGGTAAGAACAGTTATCATTCAAATTAAAAACCTAAAACTGACTCTTCTGGAGGAAAAGCTATTGCTAATTCCTAACTCCACCTTCCCCTCCACCCTGAACCTATTAAAGAAAAACTTCTCCGAACCTGGTCTGGAATAGAACCAAGTTGCCTACTGTGAAATTCACAACTTCCTAGTGGAGAGATATCAACAGCATTCCAGATAAAATGTTTTCTTTCCTATGCAATTTTTCTAGTGAACCTGAAGAAAATTAAGATCTATTATGGGGAACCCATGTCCACTCACCCAGATGGTTGTCAACTATCAGTTAAAGAGTCTGATCTAAGGATTTGCAACCAGACATGCTTTTCAGTGATGATTTAATCATTCTTCCTACTAAGAGTGATTCTGAATACACCTGCCAGGGGCCTCTTTCCTCGCACTGCAAAACTGTTAGTAAAACGTTGCGGTGTGCTCATAACTCAACTGTCTGAGGAGCTGTCTTTAACAAACACTAACCTCAAGCAGATCCTAACACCCTGCAGTGCTGAGCCTGATCCTCAGTCTCTAGACTCTGCAGGCCTCTGAGCAGGCAGCAACGTCCCCCGGGAGCACCTCGAGGGCCTGACGTGGGCCCTGCCTCTCACTCCCCTTCTGTGACCACAGCCCCACTGTCTCCCCCACCTCCCAGCCCCCCACGCCTAGGTCATCTGTCAGTTTTCCAGAATGTTCTGCCGTGAGTGTCTGGACTGCCGGCCCTACTGGGCGTTTCTGTAATCAAGAGCTATTAGCACGCTGCTTTCTATTTATCTCCCCACACTGTAGGCTTACTGAAGACGGTGTTGGGGTTTTTTTAATTTCTGTATCCCCCACCTTATCAGGGGCTTCCTGAGTGGTGCTGGAGGTAAAGAACCCTCCTGCTAATGCAGAAGACGTAAGAGACACGGGTTCAACGCCTGGGTCAGAAAGATCCTCTGGAAGAGGGCATGGCAACTCACTCCAGTATTCTTGTCTGGAGAATCCCATGGACAAAGGCGCCTGGTGGGATGTAGTCCACAGGGCTGCAAAGAGTCGGACATGACTGAAGTGACTTAGCACGCACACCTAATCCGAGCCTGGCTCAAAATGGCAAGTAATGTTTGCTGAATGAATGAATGTAGGAAAGAGACAAAGCTGGAAAAAAAATTTACTGCAAGAGGTATTCCCTGTGCAGCTTCCAAACCATCCCTAAGATGCAGTCTGGTTCTGGACTGAGGGGGACTGGGCTCCACCAGGCAGCCCACGAAGCCCTCTCAAGCAGACCTGGCTCAGAGCAGGCACGCAAGGACCCTATGGACCATCTCAAGTCCACTGGAGAGCACAGCCAGTCCAGCAGGAGGTGGATCAAATGCCCCACTCCCTGAAGTTTTGCCACCAGAGGAAAAATAAGGGATTTTAGAGGAGAAGCAACATAAAAAGGAGGGAAATAAAAGATGGAAAGCAATGTCCAAAGACCCTCACAGATGGGACTCTGCTAAGCATAGGAACAAAAAAGTTTAGTTTCTCATGAAAATATGTTAATTAAGTTTTTGAGCTATAAAAGCCTGCAGAAGCACCTGCAGGAAAACTCAGGAGAAACTTTTTTTTATAACTGCTGGTTGGCTTTTGGATGGGGCGGGAAGGACTTGCAGATACCTTACGGGGAAGACAGCCTCTGTTCCCTTCCACCTCCCCCAGTCTGTCATATCTCTAGAGCTCTTTTCCAAAAACAAACCCCACCGAGGCCTGGGCATAGTGTGGAGGACAAGGCAGACGACACTCAGGCACACCGCCTCCTGGGTACCTGCCAGGAGATTTCCGTTCATGGAAGACAACTTCCATCCGGTACTCAAATCTGCAAGTGTGTGTGAGAGCGGTCAAGTGGATGGCCACCTCCCGTTTACTGCTGGGGTTTCACAGGTTCCTGGCAGGACAGGGTCAGGGAGTCAAAGGGGGTGTAAACACCATTTTGTCCTTGCAGAAGCCATGGCATCGGCCCCTGGGCTCGAGAAAGCACAACACGGAGCAGGTGGACCACTCGATGTGCTCTGCTGCCCTTTTCAGAGTATAGCAATTCCCTGTGGTGTGCCGAGACTCTTCAGCTTGGCTCAGTTTCCCCCAGATGGCTCAATAGTTATTAGCTTTCTGAGATCATCTCCAGTCCTTAGAATCTGATCTGAGGGTAACTGCAGGACACATACCTGCCAGAACTGAGCAGTAAAAGGATGCCTGACCCTGCACACCAAGGACAGGAGAGTCTGCAGCTAATCGGCGCGGGCCATGGCTGCAGCAGAAGGTAGCTGGGGGGTGGGGGGCGGCACGCTCCTGTCTCCAAAAGTTCTGTATGGTTTTCATTACTTACTGCAGAAAAAAGAGCTGGCATAAATCCAAAGACCTTACATTTAATAGGCCTTTTACTAACCTTGGAACAAACTAATTTTTTCTATTTCATTTTATAAAGCTCAGCCTTTCTCACTCTTGCACATCTCTCCTTAGAAAAGGCGATGAGTAATAGTAAAACACTGTGGCGGTATGCCGAACAGCGCTCACTCAACTGAGGGAGGACGTATGCCGTTCAGCCCTCCATTCCACACACACGCGACAGCTTCAAAGGAGACTTATTATAGAACCTGTGGGAATCCCCCCACATGAATTAAGACTCTTCTGACTGGCTGAAAGTGGAACTGAGGGGCCAGGGAAAGGATTTCCCCTGTGGTTGATTAAAAACATTATTCTGTTTTTGAGCTGTCATACCGAGTGCCATGAAGTGAGAAAAATTCTTAAGATGTACTTTTTGAACTTTCCCCTCTAGTACTGGATGGACTTAAAGACAAAATCCTCTAACACACTCAAAACAACTGCTTAAATGAGTTCACAGTCATAAGAAGAAGGAAAACGAAGCTCTAATGTTCCGAAAATACACTTTAACCAGTGCACCTTAACGAAACGTGCGCACCTATGGATGAAATGAAGGGTCTGCAAATGTGGATTTGCAAAATTGGTCATTTTCAACATCATGAAGTTATTATAATTTTTTTTGAGATAGGCTCCCTAAGAGCACATACATGATGATGTGATGAACAAAAACATAATTTTTATATATTTCATTTCAAGGACATTCCTATTATATGCTAAAACAATAAAACATTTTTCTTCTTTAGAAATGGACTTGAAGGGAAAATGCAGTCATCTGAATTGAGCTCAAAAGACTAATCAAATCAGAAAGTCAAATTCATTGAGAATTTCACCCCACAAACAACACAACAAGTATCTGGAAATGTGACCTCCTAAGGTTCCAACAGAGTAGCCCATGTAGTCCAAGAATGTAGCACACAGGATCCAAAGATTTTTAAATAAAACCAATAAAACAAACAAAGACTGGGAGAAGCATTGTTTTGGGAAACATTCCTCCCAGGACTTGAGAAATTACTTTAAGTCCTTCTTAGGGCAAGGCAATCTTTATTTATCCTTAAGACTTTAAACAAAGTACAAAAAATAATAGGCATGTTTTAAACATAGGGTCTTCCAAGGTGGCTCAGTGGCAAAGAATCTACCTGCCAACGCAGGAGACTCAGAAGACCTGGGTTCGATCTCTGGGTTGAGAAGATCCCCTGGAGGAGGAAATGGCAATTCCAGTATTCTTGCCTGGAGAATCCCATGGACAAGGAGCCTGGCGGGCTACAGTCCACGCAGTCGCCAAGGGTCAGACAGAACTGAGCACACACGCCAGACAGATGAGACAATTAACAAACCTCTTAAATTGGGCCTATACTGTGCTTACTGACTTGCTTCCAAATAGTAGAGTATCCTAACAGGAGAGGGGAGAATACATTTCTAGTGGAAGAACTTGGCAGACACTACCCTGGTCAGGTGGTCAGCACCATCAGGGATACGTCACGATGACACCATGTTCCCTGGACACAAGGTGGTAAGAATGCCACTTCACCTCTGTGGTCCTCCTCTCAGAACCCCACAACTAGGTTAATAATCAGAAAAATGGGAGAGAAATCTGAACCGAGGGGCAGTCAACAAAACATCTCTCTAGTATTCCTCAAAACTAACATCATCAAAAAAAAAGGCAAAGCTAAGTAACTGTTACAAACCAGAGGAAATTAAGGAGACACGATGACAAGATGTAATGTGATATCCTGGGTAGATCCTGGAACAGGAAAAGGACATTAGGGGAAAACAGTGAAATCTGAATACTAGTCACATGCTAGTTAAAGTAATGCTCAAAATTTTCCAAGCCAGGCTTCAGCAATATGTGAACCGTGAACTTCCTGATGTTCAAGCTGGTTTTAGAAAAGGCAGAGGAACCAGAGATCAAATTGCCAACATCCGTTGGATCATCAAAAAAGCAAGAGAGTTCCAGAAAAACACCTTTTTCTGCTTTATTGACTATGCCAAAGCCTTTGACTGTGTGGATCACAATAAACTGTGGCAAATTCTGAAAGAGATGGGAATACCAGACCACCTGACCTGCCTCTTGAGAAATCTGTATGCAGGTCAGGAAGCAACAGAACTAGACATGGAACAACAGACTGGTTCCAAATAGGAAAAGGAGTATGTCAAGGCTGTATATTGTCACCCTGTTTATTTAATTTCTATGCAGAGTACATGATGAGAAACGCTGGACTGGAAGAAACACAAGCTGGAATCAAGATTGCCGGGAGACATATCAATAATCTCAGATATACAGATGACACCACCCTATGGCAGAAAGTGAAGAGGAACTAAAAAGCCTCTTGATGAAAGCGAAAGAGGAGAATGAAAAAGTTGGCTTAAAGCTCAACATTCAGAAAATGAAGATCATGGCATCCGGTCCCATCACTTCATGGGAAATAGATGGGGAAACAGTGGAAACAGTGTCAGACTTTATTTTGGGGGGCTCCAAAATCACTGCAGATGGTGACTGCAGCCATGAAATTAAAAGACGCTTACTCCTTGGAAGGAAAGTTATGACAGTTGGCTTAAAGCTCAACATTCAGAAAATGAAGATCATGGCATCTGGTCCCATCACTTCATGAGAAAAAATGGGGAAACAGTGGAAACAGTGTTAGACTTGATTTTGGGGGGCTCCAAAATCACTGCAGATGGTGACTGCAGCCATGAAATTAAAAGATGCTTACTCCTTGCAAGAAAAGTTATGACCAACCTAGATAGTATATTCAAAAGCAGAGACATTACTTTGCCGACTAAGGTCCGTCTAGTCAAGGCTATGGTTTTTCCTGTGGTCATGTATGGATGTGAGATTGGACTGTGATGAAAGCTGAGCACCAAAGAATTGATGCTTTTGAACTGTGATGTTGGAGAAGACTCTTGAGAGTCCCTCGGACTGCAAGGAGATCCAACCAGTCCATTCTAAAGGAGATCAGCCCTGGGTGTTCTTTGGAAGGAATGATGCTGAAGCTGAAACTCCAGTACTTTGGCCACCTCATGGGAAGAGTTGACTCATTGGAAAAGACTCTGATGCTGGGAGGGATTGGGGGCGGGAGGAGAAGGGGACGACAGAGGATGAGATGGCTGGATGGCATCAAGGACTCAATGGACTGAGTGTGAGTGAACTCTGGGAGTTGGTGATGGACAGGGAGGCCTGGCATGCTGCGATTCATGGGGTCGCAAAGAGTCAGACACGACTGAGCGACTAAACTGAACTGAACTGAAAGTCAGTGAACTTTAGTTAATACTAAGGAACCAATGTTTGTTCCTTAATGGTGACAAATATGATAATGTAAGAGTAAGCCACTGGGTTAACTGGGTGGGAGCTCTGCACTACTTTTGCAACTTTTCTAAAAGTAATCAAACGTTCAAGAGCTCTGTCCACAACACTGATGCCACGATGCTTGGGTGGGCGCTGCACCAACAGGGACAAACACAGGCTGGGGTCCTGGCCACTCTGTACGCTGACCGACAGACACTTGGGCCGATCTGGGAGCCTCAGACACCAGGGACCACAGATGGCGTGCATGTGAAACAGGAACAGACATCTCTGAGCGCCTGACACCCTCATCTGAAGTGAAAAACAGGCAGTTTTATGCAAGGAAAAAAGACAAAGGCTAAATGGGTTGGCCTGGAGCCATCTGTGAAAACACATGACAAAGCAGCCTGCATCCCTCACTCAGCAAATACTACTGCCAGAGTCCAAGCAGGTGTGAGAAAGAGTTACACAGGCCCCCCTCCCATGCTCTATAGGCTCCGTGTCCTATTCCCGTATCATAAAAAGGTAACTCTGAGAAGGACAGGCACAGAATTCCTTTAAGGGTTCGAAGGAGAAAGGGCATTAAGAGAGTCCTCTGACCCAAGAGCACATAACTGTGTATCTTCAAGAATCCGCTGAGTCAGCACACATGTGGCACCGAGGGAGCCCTGTTCTGTAGCGAGGAGGCCAGAGTCTTGGGAGGGCTGCTCAACACAGAAACACATTTGTCTACAGAATAAACATGTGGCACGATTCTGTTTGCTGCAATGGATTTCTTTAAGTGCCTTGAATTTTAATTGACAAACAAATCTAGGGGTTCATCTTCGCTAACCAAAAAGTTCCAGAATTCATAAGCTAGATGAATATGCAGTACTCATTAGGCCAGAACATTAAAATATAAATGATTTAAACATTTTTTCAGGAAACTCACATACTGTCAATCAAAATCATAATAGTTCTAGAGGGAAAGTGAGTGACTGTTTAAAGTTGATCTCAAAGAGAAATGATATAGAAATATCCCAGAAAAATCCGAAAAATAATAATAGTACAGATGATGATGCAGAAGGATCTTGTTCTACCAACTGTAATAATTAAGACAGCACGGTGTACATCCAGAATCAACAAACAGACCAATGGAAGAGTAACACACCTGAAAATAAAACAAATAGTAAAAACTGGTTCATTTACTCAACCATCTATTGAGGTATGGACACTGCTGATCATTCCCTGATAGTGAAACAAAAAAGGCAAAGTCAAACCCAAAGGACAAAGTATGTGAATGCTGGCCAATCATGTGGGGAGAGTGTAAGTTAAAGTGTTTTTCTCACATCTTACATGTGAATCTATTCCAGATAAATGTTAATTATAAACACACATCCCTAGCATTACACGAATAAAACACAGGTGAATATTTATACACAATTTTTTGATAGGAAAGATGTGAGTTCAAAGATCATCATTGTAAACCGGGTCCATCTAAATGTCAACAGGGGCATGGTTAAGTAAATGGATGGTTATGTAGTTCTTAAATTGTTGATAAAGAAATGTATTTACTGACATGCAAAATGCAGTATTCAGTCAAAAGGTAAGGTATAAAAATTATGTCTGCAGTAAAAGTGAAAGTGAGAGCCGTTCAGTTGTGTCTGACTCTTAGTGATCCCATGGCCTATACAGTCCATAGAATTCTCCAGGCCAGAATACTGAAAGGGGTAGCCTTTCCCTTCTCCAGCAGATCCTCCCAACCCAGAAATTGAACCAGGGTCTCTGCATTGCAGACAGATTCTTTACCAACTGAGCTATAAGGGAAGCTGTAAATATGTCTGCAGTAAAAATACCTAAATACAGATATTAATGGTGACATTGACAGGAAACATTTATTTTGAAAAGATGTCAATTCTTCTCTAATTCATCTATAAAGTCAACGCATGAGCTCAATCTAAGGAAGATTTTTCATGGAATGTACTCTAAAATGCATATGTTAGAGCAAAAGGGAAAAAGTAGGGATAATTTTAAAGAACAAGAAGAAAGGAGGATCTAGTCTACCAGATAAAAAGACAGAATAAAGAAATAAAGGCATCATAAAGAAAATGTAGAACTGAAGCAGGGAAAAGAGCCTATATAGATAGAAACCTGATGTGACAAAATGGCATTGCACATCAGTGGAGGAAATATGTACCAATGAATAAATGCTGTTAAGAAAACTGGCTGTCCGTGGGAAAACAAAATAAAGTATCCACACTTCACAATATACACACAATTCCATCTTAGAGACTGCAGGTGAAACTATGAAAAGCAGAATTTGAAAACTTTTAGTAGAAAACAGATGAGACTATTTCTATGACCTCAACCTAAGAAAATAATTTTTTTCAAATAAGACACAAAGAGTCAAAGCCAAAAGGACTGATTAAATTTGACAGCGTAAAAGGAAACTCCTGTTCAGTAAAAGACATTATTTAAAAAGTGAACAATCAAGCCCCAAACCAGAAGACAACTGGACATGTATGGACAGAAAAGAATGGGTAAGAAAAATATACGAAGATAGCTTAATAAGAAAACCAACAGGAAAAATGGGCACATGTCTGAAAAACACACTTTACAGAAGTCATTCAAGTAGCTAATAAATACATGCATTCTCCATCTCACTAGTAATCAACAAGATTTTTATTAAAACCACAGTGAGACAGTATTTCATACCTACCAAACTGACAAAATTACAATCTCTTTTCATGAGGATATGAAACAAAGTATACCCAGATAAACTAACTACATGTACAGGATAAACTAAGACATGCACATGGGAATTAACACAAACTTGAGTGACAAGCGGGTCACAGCAGAGATCAAAGGAAAAATTAGCAATATCTTGAGACCAAAAAAAAAAAAGAAAAGAAAAAAAACGCTTACAGTTACATGTCTAAATAGTGAAAAATTGCAAAATTTAAATACTTGTCAACAGGAAAATGTATTTTTAGAATGTGACAGTTTTAGAAAACAGAATACAGTAAGAACAAATTAAATGAGTGACTATATCTATAGATATTAGCATGAATAAATCTTGAAAATGTAATATTGGGCCAAAAGGGCAAGTGCTGAAGAGGTACATACTATGTTCTGAGAGATGCAGAGAGGACACTTAGGTCTCCCTTTAGCAATAAAGGGGACTCATACCCCCAGCTACTGAGAGTGCTGCAGGCTGACCACCCTCAGCTGAAAAGAGTCATCCTGTCAAAGTCAGGTCCCCTCTGGGCATGTACCCTGCATCCAATGTCTGGTCAGTGTGAGGTTAAAGATGCTTGGCCCCTCACCTCAACTTAGGACAATTCTGAAGGGCTGTCTACCTTCAGAGCTCCCTCTGGGCCAGGCTGAGGCCTTTCCAGTGACTGCACTGCAGCCCAATTTCTCTCTCAAAACTCTCCTTAATAAACGCCCAGCATGTTAACTAACCTCTGCTCAGAGTCTGCTTTCTTTGGAACTCTACTTTCAACAGGTGCAACTTATATCTTGTTTGAAAATATATTAGTACATATGTTAAGAAGACTGAAATCATACCAAGTGTCTGTTCTAACCACAATGGAACAAACTAGAAATCAGCAGCAGAAGAAAACTGGAAATTTCACAACCACGTGGGAAGTTTGAGTGACAAACGGGTCACAGAAGAGAGCAAAGGGAAAATTAGCAATATCTTGAGACCCCCTCCACCAAAAAAATGAAAAACAACAAACCAAAATTTATGGGATGCAACAAAATCAATACCTAGAGGGACGTTCACAGTGGTGAACACCTACGTCACAAATGAAGAGGCTGCTTAGAGTGCGTGCTCAGTCATGGCCGACTCTGCAACCTCACGGCTAGGCTCAGTCTCTTACGGATTGGAAAACTCAGCAGTGGCCACAGGACTGAAAAAAATCAAGTTTTCATTCCAATTCCGAAGAAAGGAAATGCCAAAGAATGTTCAAACTACTGCATAATCGCACTCATCTCACATGCTAGCAAAGCAATGCTCAAAATTCTCCAAGCCAGGCTTTAAAAGTATGTAAACTGAGAACTTGTTCAACCTGGATTTAGAAAAGGTAGAGGAATTAGAGATCAAATTGCCAACATTCACTGGATCATAGAAAAGGCAAGAGAGTTCCAGGGTCCTACTTCTGCATTATTGACTATGCCAAAGCCTTTGACTGTGTAGGTCACAGGAAACTGTGGAAAATTCTTAAAGAGTTAGGAATACCAGATCACCTTACCTGCCTCCTGAGAAATCTGTATGCAGGTCAAGAAGCAACAGTTAGAACCAGACATGGAACAACAGACTGGTTCCAAATTGGGAAAGGAGTAGGTCAAGGCTGTATACTGTCAGCCCGCTTGTTTAATTTATATGCATACTATGTGACGCAAAACACCAGGCTGGATGAAGTACAAGGTGGAATCAAGATTGCCAGGAGAAATATCAATAACCTCAGATATGCAGATGATACCACTCTTATGGCAGAAAATAAAGAAGAACTAAAGAGCCTCTTGATGAAAGTGAAAAAGGAGAGCGAGGAAGCTGGCTTAAAACTCAACATTCAAAAAACTAAGGTCATGGCATCCAGTCCCATCAGTTCAGTTCAGCTCAGTCGCTCAGTTGTGTCCGACCCTTTAGGACCCCATGAACCTCAGCACGCTAGGCCTCCCTGTCCATCACCAACTCCGGGAGTTTACCAGTTCCATCACCTCATGGCAAATAGAGGAGGAAACAACAGAAACAGACAGACCTTATTTTCTTGGGCTCCAAAATCACTGAAGATGGTGACTGCAGCCATGAAATTAAAAGATGACGCTTGCTCCTTGGAAGAAAAGCTATGACCAACCTAGGCAGCATATTAAAAAGCAGAGATACTACTTTGCCAATAAAAGTCTGTCTAGTCAAAACTATGGTTTTTCCAATAGTCATGTCTGGATGTGAGAACTGGACCATAAAGAAAGCTAGTGAGTGAGTGAGTGAAGTCGCTCAGTCATGTCTGACTCTTTGCGACCCCATGGACTATAGCCCATCAGGCTCCTCCGTCCATGGGATTTTCCAGGCAACAGTGCTGGAGTGGATTGCCAATTCCTTCTCCAGGGGATCTTCCTGACCCAGGAATGGAACCCAGGTCTCCCGCATTGCAGGCAGACACTTTACCGTCTGAGCCACCAGGGAAGCCTAAGCACCGAAGAATTGCCACTTTTGAGCTGTGGTGTTGGAGAAGACTCCTGAGAGTCCTTGGACTGCAGGGAGATCCAACCAGTCCATCCATCCTAAAGGAAATCAGTCCTGAATATTCATGGGAAGGACTGATGTTGAAGCTGAAATTCTAATACTTTGGCCATCTGATGGGAAGAACTGACTCACTGGGAAAGACCCTGATGCTGGGGAAGACTGGAGGCTGGAGGAGAAGAGGAGGACAGAGGATGAGATGGTTGGATGGTATCACGGACTTGATGGACATGAGTTTGAGCAAGCTCTGGAAGTTGGTGATGGACAGGGAGGCCTGGTGTGCTGCAGTCCATGGGGCTACAAAGAATCAGACACAACTGAGAGACTGAACTGAACTGAACTGGCCAGGGTCCTCTGTCCATGGAATTTTCCAGGCAAGAGTACTGGAGTGGGTTGCCATTTCCTACTCCATTCCCCATCCAGAAATTGAACACACATCTCTTGTGTCTCCTGGATTGGAAGGCAGATTCTTTACCACTGGTGCCACCTGGGAAGCCCACACTAAAGAGGAAGAAAGATCCCATATAAACAAGCTAATTTTACACCTCGAGGAACCAGAAAAAGAAGAATGAACTAAGCTCAAATTTGGTAGAAGGAAGGAAATAATAAAGATTAGAGCAGAAATAAAATAGTGAGTAGAAAAACAACAGGAAAAAACTATCAAAACTAAGTGTTGATGTTTAAAAAAAAAAAAACGAAACTGACAAATATTTAGCTAGACTAAGGAAAAGAGGAAACTCAAAGTCAGAAATGAAAGAGGAAACATAACTGATGCCACAGAAACCGAAGAATGTAAGAGGCTACTATGAGTAATTATATATCAACAAACTGTATAACCTAGAAGAAATAGAAAAATGCCTAGAAACATACAGCCCACCAAGACCAAATCATGAAGAAAGAGCAAATGTGAACAGAGTGGTAAGGAGGCCGAATCAGTAGTCAAAAACTCCCCAGCGAAGAAAAGCACAGGACCAGTGGTCACTGGTGAATTCTATCAGATAGTTAAAGAAGTACTGTGGGTCACAAAAAACTGTGGAAAATTCTGAAAGAGATGGAAAGACCAGACTGCCTGACCTGCCTCTTGAGAAATCTGTATGCAGGGCAGGAAGCAACAGTTAGAACTGGACATGGAACAACATACTGGTTCCAAATAGGAAAAGAAGTACGTCAAGGCTGTATATTGTCACCCTGCTTATTTAACTTCTATGCAGAGTACATCATGAGAAATGCTAGGCTGGAGGAAGCACAAGCTGGAATCAAGACTGCCAGGAGGAATCTAAATAACCTCAAATATGCAGATGACATCACCCTTATGGCAGAAAGTGAGGAAGAACTAAAGAGCCTCGATGAAAGTGAAAGAGAGTAAAAAAGTTGGCTTAAAGCTCAACATTCAGGAAACTAAGATCATAGCATCCAGTCCCATCACTTCATGGAAAATAGACGGGGAAACAGTGGAAACAGTGGCTGACTTTATTTTTGGGGGGCTCCAAAATCACTGCAGATGGTGATTACAGCCATGAAATTAAAAGATGCTTACTCCTTGGAAGGAAAGTTATGACCAACCTAGATAGCATATTAAAAAGCAAAGACATTACTTTGTCAACGAAGGTCCATCTATTCAAGGTATGGTTTTCCAGTGGTCATGTATGGATGTGAGAGTTGGGACTATAAAGAAAGCTGAGTGCAGAATTGATGCCTTTGAACTGTGGTGTTGGAGAAGACTCTTGAGAGTCCCTTGGACTGAAAGGAGATCCAACTAGTCCATCCTAAAGGAGATCAGTCCTGGGTGTTCATTGGAAGGTTTGATGTTGAAGCTGAAACTCCAATACTTTGGCCACCTGATGCGAAGAGCCGACTCATTTGAAAAAGACTCTGATGTTGGGAAAGACTGAAGGCAGGAAGGCAGGAGGAGAAGGAGATAACAGAAGATAAGATGGCTAGATGTCCACTGACTCAGTGGACATGGGTTTGGGTAGACTCCTGGAGTTGGTGATGGACAGAGAGTCCTGGAGTGCTGCAGTTCATGGGGTCGCAAAGCATCGGACACGACTGAGCGACTGAACTGAAAGCTAATTCTCAAATTGGTCCTGGCATAGAGATAAACATGTAGACTGTAACAGACGAGAGAGCACAGAAATAAATCCATGACTATAAGGTCTTCAATAAGGGCGCCAAGAATACACAAAACAGAAAAAGACAGTATCTTCAACAAACAATGCTGAGGAAACTGGATATCCACAGGCAAAGAATGAAACTGGACCCTTATGCCACATAGAACAGTTGACTCAAACTGGTTTCAAAACTTAAACATTAAGACCTAGAACTGTAAAACTCCTAGGAGAAAACATAGGGGGAAAGCTTCATGACACAGGGCATGCAACAAAAGCAAAAATAGACAAATATCTGTATATTAAATAAAAAAGCTTTTGTAGAAAAAAGAAAAGAATTTAATGGAGTAAAAAGGAAAATATCTGATAAAGTAATATCCATGATATTGGTATCATGGCTGCTACAACTGAATTAGCATAAATAAATAAATAAATAATATGAATAACTAAATAATATAAATAAATAAGGAAATGATTCAAAATAAGGAAAGGACTTGAATTGGCTTTTCCCCAAAGAAGACATTCACACGGCCAACAGAAATATGGAAAGATGCTCAACATAACTATCAGAGAGATGCAAATACACAATAAGATGTCACCTCACACCTGTTAGAATAGCTGTTATCAAAAACACACACACGCATACAAACAAGTGTTGCAAGGACGTAAAGAAACTGAAACCCTTGTGCCCTGTTGGTAGGAATGTAAAATGTGACATCTGGTATGGAAGACAGTACAGAGGTTCCTTAACATATTAAAAATAGAACTACCATATGATCCAGCAACTATACATTTGGATGTTTATCCAAAACAACTGAAATTAGGTTGTCAAAGAGATATCTGTACTCCCAACACTTCAATTCTATAACATTCCTTATGCTTTCTTTGTATGCCTGGAATGTTCCGTAATTTTTTAAAGTAACTTTAAAGGAACATCTTGTCCCTGTATCAGCTATTCTCCACCTTCACTTTTTTTTTTTTCTTTTTACAAAAATAAAGAAGATAGACGACCGTCATGTGGACAAGAGGTTATCACAGGTGCTCTCACATCTTGAAACAAGACCCAATTTCACAGGGGAAGCAAAGAAAATAGAAACACAGAGCTCTTTTTTTCTTTTACATCCTTTCTTTTTAAACTGCGCAATCTCCGAAGTGCTCACAAGTGTGTCGCTCCTTGTGATGCACCAGGAAGGATCGTTTGAGACCGGCTGCTGCACAGGGAAAGTGGCTCACTTCTACAGTGACTGCGCCTCTCTTTCTCCTGCTCAAGAAATTATCGAATTTCAAGCGAGAAAGAAAGTCTAAGACTGACTTTGCTTTTATCACATTTCAAGCTCAGTGGTGCCATAGTTTGAACCTGGGCAGTTTGACTCTGAACTTAGACACTGTTTATTACCGGGAACAACCCCCAGAGGAAACTTAGCTAAAAAACGGGATTCAGAGTAAAAGGAGATGCCAATGGGTCTTGCTTTCTAGATTCAGAACATTTTCCAATATGAAAAGTGTTAAAAGCATAATTACAGTTACGTAGAACAAAACATGATTTTTGCATTTATAATAAAAATATTAGCAAAATAAAAGGGTTTGCCTGGAAGACTTAATCAAAGAGCATATTCACATGAAATACATAGCTGAGATGAAACTATTTCCCCACACTTATCAGAATAATGGCACAACTGCCAGTGTCACTGTGTTCAGCTCTGATCTTGTCAAGTTTAAAAATTTGCTATGTTAAGATTAGTTCCACATCCCTACGGTTGGTCTGGAGAAGGCAATGGCAGCTCACTCCAGTACTCTTGCCTGGAAAATCCCATGGATGGAGGAGCCTGGTTGGCTGCAGTCCACGGGGTCACTAAGAGTCGAACACGACTGAGAGACTTCACTTTCATGCACTGGAGAAGGAAATGGCAACCCACTCCAGTGTTCTTGCCTGAAGAATCCCAGGGACGGGGAGCCTGGTGGGCTGCCGTCTCTGGGGTCGCACAGAGTCGGACACGACTGAAGCGACTTAGCAGCAGCAGCAGGGTCGGTTCAGAGAGCCATGTGTTTCCCTGTCCCTATCCAACTTCTGGAGCTACGCGTGACAGCAAAATATCAAAGAATGCAGTAACTTCAAGGAAAAAGGTGTGTGGAGGGAGTCAGGATGAAAAATTCATTTTCCTAATTTGAGGCGAACAGATTTTGTACATATCCAAGGCACTGAGATCACATAATCCCATTTATCTTTCACAGTTCTCAGTGTTAGTCACTCAGCTGTGTCCAACTCTTTGTGACTCCATGGACTATGGCCCACTAGGCTCCTCTGTCCACGGGATTATCCAAGCAAGAATACTGGAGTGGGTTGCCATTCTTTTCTCCAGGGAATCTTCCCAACTCAGGGATCAAACCTGGTCTCCTGCACTGCAGGCAGATTCTTTACCATCTGAGCCACGAGGGAAGACCTAATTTATCTTCAATCACATTTATTATTCAGGATCACTACTAAGAAACTAAACTTTGGATTCTATATTTGTTTGATATGAAAGATTTATAGACAGTTGCAAAGAAGGAGGAAAAAATAAATAAAAATTCTCAGATACAGGCAAAATAAGGTGGAGTATTGTTGACTGGCAGCAGAAATCTCCAATGATCTATGTCAGCAAAAGCTTTCATATCTTAAAGGACTCTTATTCACAACAATCTCTTTCCTGACACTGTCAAAAACCTTTTCCTTTCTCATTTTCCTAGCAATCCATTTGTCCCTTACTTTTCAGCCACATCTTGGAAAAGAGTCGTGACCTCAGCTCAGGCTGGCAACACAGGCACGCCCTCTTCTGGCACAAAAGGAAATTGCCTGTTTACACTGGCACTCTCGCCCAAGAAATTATTTCTGAATTTTACAGCACTGGAACACATACCTCATGGTCTGCATTTTACAGACGAGGCAAACAGCCTAACTGAGGTCAAGAAACTTACTTCATCAAGGTACAGCAAGCAGGAGGACATTTAAAGCAGGATCTGACCACGGATTATTGAAAGATAAGTTGGAAGCAATGGGTAAAACCTAATTTTAAGCTGTACTGTTTTGACGTAGATTCAAAGTAATGGTTTACATAGTGTTCTTGGTTTAATGTAATATATTCATGATCATTAAAAAAGGAATAGTGAGCACAAATTTTCAGAAGAATTAGAGGAGTTATTTTCCAAACTATTTTTCAATATTTTCAAAAAGCATAAAAATAAGATTACTTTCTGGATTTATTTGTTGGAGCTTCACAGGTAGCTCAGTAGTAAAGAATCTGCCTGCCTCTGCAAGAGATGCAGGAGACACTGGTTTGATCCCTGAGTTGGGAGGATCCCCTGGTCGGGGGGGAAATGGCAACCCACTCCAGTATTCTTGCCTGGGAAATCCCACAGACAGAGGAGCCTGGCGGGCTACAGTCCATGGGGTCAAAAAGAGTCGGACACGACCAAGCACACGTGCACATTTGCTGCCAGTGTACTTCTTTCAAAAGAAGGACAAGGCAGAGATAATTAGAATTTAAAAACAATGAATTGTCATCCTCATTTATATGCTAATACCAATGGATATGAATAAGAGTTTATGCTTTGTGTTAATGACATGTCAAAAAATTTTAAAACTGTTGATTTCTAAATACCTTTATTCGTAATTAGCAATCCTTATCATAAATTAATATGATTAAAAGTACCTCCTTTACAGGACTATTTTAAAAGTTAAATGAGCTAATATATATAAGATGGAGCTACCTTTTCTATAATTCACCTTTTTAATCTTCTTTATACCAAAGAAGTATAAAGAATATACATTGTAAGTAATAAAAATGCAGAGACAAGAAGTCAAGTGGGAAAAAGTAATCAAAAGGAATTACTAAGTTCTTAAACCTGATTGGCTTTCACGTCAGAGAAGGTCTCCACTCTGTAACTGCCCTGAAGCTCTCATCAGTGACTTTACCCGTAAACACGAATCCCACCGCAGCCCGAGATGCCGCGCAAGCACAGACTGCCAAGGCCAGGTCGGTTTTCCCTTTCCTCCCTCCTGCTCCGTGTGTTCTCCCAGAACACAGACGGGTCAAAGTGGGGCATCTTTCAAGTTCAGTCAAGTGTATGCAAATAGCTACACTCCTCTGATAAAACCTCTGGAGTGATTTCTTGGCTCCCCAAACCAACAAGCAAAACAAATAAACCTCCCAGGTGTCTTGTATTCCCACCTCAGTGAGTGGTATCACCACCTGTTGAGACGGCCATGGTCAAAGCTGAACTCAGCCCTGACGCTGCTTTCTCTCCTCTTCTTCAAATTCAGCCAGCCACAAAGTCACGTCACTCAGACTCACTGCATCTCTTGACCCTGTTCTCTCTTCTTTATACCGCCATGTCGCAGCTTTACGGTGCCCCCAACTGGCTAACAATCAAGTCCTATTCATCCTCCAAATCTCAGCAGTCTACAATCCCTGCTCCAAAGCTTCCTGCAACAATGCCTCTCTGAAGGGCCCTGCCTCCTCCCCGTGGAGGCCGACTGTGTATCATCAGGCCTCCACCCTCAACTCCATGTGTCTTTTATCCTTGCAGTTATGTCTTATCTTTGGTGTGCGTGACAAATATGAGAGTCCCTTAAATCTTTGTTGAATAAAGGATTTGCTTTGAAGAGAGAAAAGAAAAAGAAAAATTTGGTTAAATAACTGGCATTTTATCTGGGGAAATGGCTGAATGAATTTTAGGCAAATAATTGTTTATTTACAGAACAAATTTTTTCTGTTTGAATATTTCTGCCTGGAGAATCCCATGGATAGAGGAGCCTGGTGTGCTACAGTCCACAGGGGTACAGAGAGTCAGACACGACTGAAGCGACTTAGCACACATACACACAGGCTGAATCACAGGCAAGATGTTCTAGAGCTGTTGACTTTTTCATTAAAATTAGGTCACTTTCTAATTTTATCTGAGGATGTAAAATTCAGTGTTCCTAGAGACCGCTATTCCTAGGCCGGTGCAGATGTGGCCAGGCCCTGCTCCGGGGGGTTCTCTTGGTTGCACTTTACCTCTCATCCTCAAGGGTCTTATGTCCAGATTTCCTGCTGTGTCCACATATGTGGGGCTGGGGACAGGTGGGTGGGCACCCAAGGCCTAGAAGGGTGTGCCTCTCTGTATCTAAAAAATACAGAGGTATTAAGCTGTCATGCATTTCCTTCATGAAGAACTGAGAGGTGGAGGTTAACCTACACTTCTGAACTACCGTGCACAAAGACAGTATCAACCTAAGAAACTACCATTTCTTCCACCCAGAGGGTGCTAACAGTTGTTAAGCACAAAACCAATCATTCTAAACCAATGTTCACATGTAAACGAAATGAAGCTGCTACTGTCACTGAACTCTGGCAAAGGCAACTAATAATGATTTGCTTCACCTTTAGAATCCAAAAACATTTGACACAAAAATTAATTCAACAGATCTCACCAAGAATCCGAAGCAACAAAGTACAATTAAATCCACAATACTGCCCTGTTTCTTGAATAGCTGTCTTAAGGAGGGCTTAAAAATTTGACTGGCCATCCATTTTTTAATGGCTTTATTAAGGTATAATTTATATACCAGGAAAGTAATCCATTTTAACAATACAATCAGATGAGCTTTAGTAAGTTATACATAGACAGCCACATGACTGTCAACAAAAATACCTCCATCATCCCAACAGTTCCCTCTACCGCTCACAGCCAACCTCCACTCCCTCTCTGGCCCCAGACAACCACTGACCTGATCTTTGATTTTTTCTTCTCTAAAAAGTTCATATAAATAGCACATTACAACATATGGTCCTTTGTTTCTGGCTTCTGCTAACTGGCATGTTTTTGAGGTTCATTCATGTTATGCTAGAGAATGAATTAGGAGTTTGTTCTTTTTCATGGCCGAGTAATATTCCATTGTACAGCCATCACACATCTTGCTTATCCATTCACCAGATGAGGGATTTGGATTCTTTGTGAATTGTCTATAGTATCTCTTGGATTGCCTATGGTGCATCTGCTATGAATATATGCTTAATTCTTGAATGGACACAATTTTTTTTTACAACCTTATTGGGTTGTTATTGATATACAATAAATCACAAAAACTTAAAGTATACAATTTGATGAATTCTGATGTATGTATACACCCCTGAAACTATTATGCATAATCAAGATAATGAGTATACACATCCCCCCTAATGCTTCTTCATGCCCCTCCCTTTCCTTTTCTCCTTCTTCCCCCAAGCCATCCTCAGGCAACCATGGATCTGCTGTCACTACAGATTCCTTTCCATTGTCTAGAATTTCAGTTGAATGGTGCTCTGAGAGGGGAACCTGCCTTTTTATATAGAGCATACTCATCCCGAGATTCTCCATGCCACTGCATACATGAATAGTCCACTCCTTTCCACTGCTGAGTTGCATTCCAGTGCAAGGATGATCTGTTCATCTGTTGGTGGACAGTTACATTATTTCTACCTTTTGGCAACCACAAATAAAGCTTCCATGAATGCTGTATACAAGTCTTTGTCTGGACATATGCTATTATTTCTCCTGACAGCGTATCTATAAGAATGGAATTGCTGGTCACATGTTGAGTGTATGTTGAACTTTTAAAGAAACTGCCAAACTGCTTTTGAACATGGTTGTACCATTTTATAGTACCGCCAGCAGCATGTAAAGATTCTGGCTTACCTACATCCTTCCCAATGCATGGACTGTCAGGTTTTTTTAAAATTTTAGTCATTATAGTGGGTGTGCAGCAATATCTCATTAAGGCTTTAATTTGCATGTCCCTCATGACGAATGATGCTGAAACGCTTTTCATACATTTATGTGCCACTCATATATCTTTCTGGTGAAATGTCTCCTCAAATTTTTGTACATATTTAAATCGGACTGCTGTCTTCTGGCTGAATTTTAAGAGTTCTTTATTTTTTTCCTACATGTTGTGCTTTGTTGCTCAGTTGTGTCCGACTCTCAGGCGCCACTGTCTCCAGGGGATCTTCCCAACCCAGGGATCAAACCTAGGTCTCTGCACTGCAGGTGGATTCTTTACTGTCTGAGCCACCAGGGAAGCCCAAGAATACTGGAGTGGGTAGCCTATCCCTTCTCTAAGGAATCTTTCCAACCCAGGAATTGAACTGAGGTTTCCTGCAATGCAGGTTGATTCTTTACCAGCTGAGCTACCAGGAAAGCCCCCTTTTCTACATACTAATCCTTTATCAGACTTATGTTTTGTGAATATTTTTTTATAGTATGTGGCTTGACTTTTCATTTTCTTAAGAGTGGTATCTTCTGAAGAGCAAAACTTTAATTGTGATGAAATCCAATTTACTATTTATTCTTTTATACTCTATGCTTTTTATATCCTACTGACTAAATCTTTGTCTAACCCAAGACACAAGATTTCCAGCTACATTTACTTCTTTACATGTGGGTATCTGATCCATTTTAAGTTGATTTTTGTGTATGTTGTAAGGTACAAGTCAAGGTACATTTTACTTCATGAGGAAATCCAATTGTTACTATTTGTTGAAGAGACTATGCCCTCCCTATAGGATTATCTTAGTATCTTTGTTGAAAAGCAACTGACCACATATGTATCTTGTTTCTGGATATTTTGTTCCACTGATCTGTATGTTCATCCATATGTAAATACTACACTGTTTTTATTACTACAACTTTATGATAAGTTTTGAAAAGAGGCAGTGTAGGTTTTCCAACTTTCTTCTTTCTTTTTTCAACTTTCTTCTTTTTTTAAAGTTACATTATTCTAGATCTCCATTTCCGATAGATTTTGCAATGTGTTTGCCAACTTCTATAAAGTTGCCAGACTTCTACAAAAAGTCTGTCTGAGACTTTGGCAATGACTTTGTTGAAACTCCAGATCAATCTGGAGAAGACTGCCACATCACCAATACTGAATCCTCCAACCTATAACTCAGTATATATTCTGACTTACTGAGGGATAGTTCCATTTCTCTCAACAAAAGCTTGTAGTTCTAAATATGCAAGACTTTTTTATTCCAAAGCATTTTGGTCTTTTGGATGCTACCATGAATGGACTTGTGTTTTCTGCAGTATCAGATAAACAGAATCCTATAGCATGTGGCCTTTTGTGACTGTCTTCTTTCACTTAGCATGCTTTCAAGGTTCACACACGTTGCAGCATGTAGCCGCTCTTTGTTCATTTTTACTGCCCAATGGTATTATTCTGTTACATAGATGTACTGCATTTTATTCATCCGGTCTTCAGCTGACAGTCTCAGATTTCTGAGGGTTGATGGTTCTTTTAGTAAGCTGCTGGAACTTACACTATAGAATCTATCTCCCTCCACAAAGTGTAGCTTCTGATATCTTTGCTTTGTTTTTAAAATTTGTAATTCTTATTTGTTTTCTGACCTGGTTCCCTAGGGATTACCGGTGTGCCTGCACAGACAATATCTGCTGCTCACATGGTGTCACCATTTACCTCCCTCTCTCTGCGTCACTCACTTCACTCTAATCAATCATCTCGCCTCCTACCACGTAAACAAACAAGACACACTCCTGCCTCAAGGTCTTAGCATCCGCTATTCCTTCTACCTAGAACACCCTTCCCCCAAATATCTACAGGGCTCTTTCTCTCACCTTCTTGGGGTCTTTGTTCAAATAATGCCTATCTAGTGAGGGCTTCCCTGAACACTGAACTGAACCCTTCCCTTGCATTTCTTCCAAAGGATCTATTACCTTCAAATAGATTATATATTTTACTTACTTATGTTCTCATTCTGGTTTCACTAATGGAATGCTAACACCATGAAGGCAGGAAGTTTCGTTTATTTTTTCATACTGTAACACTAGTGCCTAGAAGACTGTCTGGCACATAGCAGGTACTCAGCAAATACTTGATGAATCAAAGAATCATATTCTTAAAACAATGCATATTTGTATTAACTGATCCATACACAGCCCAGAAGGTTCAAAGCTAAAAGAATGCTGATTAATGGATGACTAAGCATGTTGACTATATACAGGCCAGTTCTATCTATTGGACATATAATGTAAGCCACAAGTAAGTTATAATTGTCTAGCAGCTACATTAAAAATAAGTAAAAGAAACAAGTGAAATTAATTTTAATGTTTGTTCCATCCAATATATCCAAAATATTATCATTTAAACATGTGATTCATACAAAAATTACTAATAAAATATTTTCAGTCTTTTTTTTTTTCACACTACGTCTTTGAACTTTGGTGTCTACTTTATGCACAGCACATCTCATTTGGGACTAGCCACATTTCAAATGTCAATAGCTCCATGTGCCCACTGGCTACCATATCGGACAGCTCAGATATAGACCAAAGTTAAATAACCCTGTTATAGTAGGGAAGTATCTTGTACATTTATTCATTGTATTCACCTGAGCATTCCAAAATAAGGTCTGGTACAACCTCAAAATTTCCTAGCTTTGTCAAACAGGTTCAATGAATATAACAAGAGAATCAGTAGCTTTAATTCTGAAAAACAGTTTATATCAAACTGGCTCAACTCTAAATTGCACAGAGAAATTCTGATTGGAAAGAATGAGTGCCCTTCTTTTCTAGTCTCTTTAATTAAGAAACAAAGTCAAATCCAGAGAGATTTTGTAATCATATCTATATTATCGGGGGGGGGG
>SJYC01078011.1:0-71052 GCA_006408675.1 Madoqua kirkii | reverse complement strand
GATTAATTTATTCCAGAATCCCAGTATTTAAAAATATTCACTTACTGGAACTATAATAATTGCCATCATTATTCGACAACAAAATTTAAAGAATCCAATTAAAATGCCTGATAATTTAAAACCTAAATGTTAAAAAGTTTTCTTTTTTTTTAGGCAATAAATTAAAGCAGACTACAGCATCTACTTACTCAGACATTACAGGAGGTTTTCTTATCTTTTCCCATAAACTGTCAGGTTTGAGCTCAGATCATCAGCAAGGCACAGAGAAACTCCAGATGGCAAAATGTCCCAAACTCTCTTTACCCTGAAAAGCATAAATGAAATGCCAGTGTGAGAAAGAAAACTCAAGTTACAACCAAGATAGAACCTCTGGAGTGGCTTGTCTAGATAGGGAGTAACTTCTGTTTCTTTCCTTCTTTTTTTTTTTAAGTGAGGGCTCACAACAAGTTAATTCACGGTCCTGGAGTTGTGGGTGACCTGACACAGCAATACTTGGTATTATAACTGCTCTTCTGTTTTAAGAAATCTCTTTGGGAGGAAGCCTAAATTAGAACAATAAAATATGCATCCTGTACTGTAATGTGATGGTTTTTTCACCAGTCTGACTCTTCAACTGGAGAGATTAGAGATCTATCTCTAATCATATAATTCATCCTAAAACTATGATACTTCTGAAAATGAAAAGGGAAACTTTTGAAATTTTTTAAATCAATAAACTTTTTATGATATTATTTTTTTCATAAAAAATAATGTACATCCATTAAAGCAAAAAATTTAAGGTTCTTTATATTACATGAACACTTAAAATATCATAAGTAGACTAATTATTCTTGGTGTATATTCATGTACTTCAATCCATTTTCTTAAAGAGTCTGTCTCTGGTATTGCGTCATTGATATTTTTTCTGGAAAACATGTTTGGAAAAAAGCTTATTATTTGAAAATTTTCACCAAGTTACCACAGTCTTTTTTAAAGTTTTATTTTATGTTAAGTAAGCTGAAATCACTGACATCTTCATCTGACTCTTCTCCATTAATGTTATTTTTAACAAGAAAATGTTTTCTTCACAGGTTCTGAGAAACTTGATAAGCTTTAAAGCAAATTCTGCTAAGTAGAGGATATTCTCAGTTCTATTTTTTAATAACAAAATTGTGAAATCTTATTTTACAGATACTATCTTTCTGCCTAAATTGGAGCTCTTTTTTTCCCACTCTTGCCCCCTCCAATCCATTCACCATGACAGTGCAGCTCAGGATTTCCCCCCACCCCTCAGTGCAAACCTAACATGTAACTTACCATCCAAAAGCTTTTCAATGGCTTCCCATTGCTTCTAGGACATAACCTCAGATCTTAAAAGGCCCCCAAAGCCCAGCAGAGTCTGCTTCCTTTTGTCTTTTAGGCAGCTCTGGCGACCTCTCAGGTCCCTGGGAGCACCAGGTTCTGCCCTGCCCCATGCCTTCACACGTTCTGCTCCCTCTGAAGAATGCTTTTCTTCTTGGTCCATCTTTACTTGCCAGACCATCTTTCCTATCTGAGATGCCTTCCAATCTTACCCAATCCAGAGTACACCAAGACATCCTCTTTTTTTCTCTCAAAAGGAGTCCATACTTTTCCTATGAGGCATTCACTGAAATCTGTATTTGTGTTTTTAGGGGGCCTACCTCCACCAGGCGGTAAAAACGTCAGCAGAGGTTGTAGATTGTTCGTTTGACTCACCTCCTAATCACTGTTCTTTACCCAGCCCCAGTGTGATCCTTGGCACTTGGTTAACCTTCAGAAAATGTTTGATGAATGAATGAGTGAAAGACTGAAGAGAAGAGGGGTACAGGGACAAAGCACAACCTAGTTATTTCAGCTAACCTGTTATCTATGACCAATACAATTCATTATCCTAAACCCAACTGCACCATCAATCTCCTCCTCTATACAGGATTATTTTCATCAGTGCACAAACAGTCTGTACCTTCTTCCAACCTAAGAGAGAGACAGACAGACACACAGACACATACCCACACCCCTTTCTTCTGACCCCACTTTTCCATGAATTAATTTCCCATTATACTAATGCAATTTCACAGGAATACTCAGAAGGGCTATTTCTGCTGTCTCCAATTCTTTCCTCCTCTTCTTATTTGAGCCCACTCCAATCAGGCTTTGTCCTGATTACTCCCCTGAAACTGTTCTTGTTAAGTCACCAATGACTTCCACCCTGAACTACCCAGCAGCCAGGTACTGAGGTAGGTACTTTAATGAATTCTCTAATCCACTTAAACAAGTTCATCACAGTCACCTTTGAGCAGATACCACTGCTGTCCCCAAAGAGAGGATGCTCTCTTTCTTTAGACACGTTCTGCTTGGTTTCCGGACACCATGCTGCTGGCCCTCCTCCTGCTTCACTGGTTTCTCCCTAGCTGCGCATTGTCTCAGTTTCTTAGTTACAGTGACCCAAGGCCCCCGGTTCTCAGGTTTCTTTTCTATCCGTACTCCCTTCCCTTGGTCGTCTCAGTGGGTCTCTCATCACTTTAAATGCCACCGACCAAAGCCTAAACCTCTTCCCTGAACTCAAGGCTTGTATCTTCAGCTGCCTCTTTGACACCTCCCACAGATGTCTACCAGACACTTCACATTGAACATCACCCCACGACAAAGCTGCTCCTGTTCTCCCCAAGGCTGATGCTCCTACAGACTTCCCCATGTTAGTAAATGACAATCCAACCCTCCAAGTCATCTCTGCCTTTTTTCTTCTCTTAACATCCCATTTCCAATCCATCAGTAAATCCTATTGGCTCTTCCTTAAAAACGTACCTAAATTCTGCCTATTTCTCCCTATCTCCACCGCCACTGCTGCCATCCAAGCCTTTATCATCCCCATCTGATTATTACAAGTAGCTCCCAGCTGATTCTTTCCTTGCCTCACCACATACTATTCTCAAAACAAAAGGCCAGAGTCCTATAGATAAAACAAAACCAGATCATGCCACTCCTTAAAACCCACCATTGTTTCCCTTCTCATCAGAGTAAAAGTCATTTTTCTTTTTACTCTTCCCCCTAGAGAATTTCAGTTTCTTAGGGGAACTATTTTTTGTTTTGATCGATACTATATCCCTCTGGTGGCATGAAAATGCCAGGGACATAACAGGTCTCCAGTAAACATTTATTTAATTTTAAAAAAGTTTGAAAACAGAACTATTATGGTAGGCAATTCAACTAAATCTCCAGACTCTACTGTTCTTAACAGTAGGCTTTTAGAGAGCATGGACCATGCAGTTATAATTAAATTTTGCACAGTAACTTGCACACAAATTCTTAATATAATTTCATCATTGATGGCATATTTCCCACTGAACGTTTAGCTTCCTATATTATATGAATATTACTAACTTTAAAAGTTAAGCAGAACATTTTAAAATATGACATCTGGGTCTCGATCTCCTCAACTTCTACTGCAACCACCCAGCCGCTTCCTCCTCCGTGGAGGTGCGTGCTTAGCTACCGATGCTTTGCTGTGAGCACTGTCTTGACAGTGGCTCTGGAGCTCTCACCGTTATGTCACTTGCTGCTCTGTTTATCAGGTGATGCTGTAGACATGCAGAGGCTTAGACTATCCTGAAGAGCAGGGAGAAGAGTGACTCAGAGTCCAGCTATGGCTGCTTTCTTTTTCAAGGTTCTTCTTTCAACTTCTTGAGTTTATCTATTAACGCTATAACTCCTCCAAAGGCATTTCTCAGCCTATAGCCAACTGTTGCCAAGGTCTTTTTCAGGAGTAAGCCTGTCTTACCAGCCCATACACACTTCCATTTCCAACCCAGGACTCCAAGCTTCCTCTTGGTTTCTAGTAGACTCTATGTAAGAATATTTTATCAGTGCAGTATCTTCATGTGATAATTAAAATTCAGAGAGAAACCTGGAGCAAGCTGAATACTGATACAAACATTCTACTCTCAGTCACTGTTAGACCTTGTCTCGTTTCACCAGAAAGTTCAAAACCATTTGCAGTTTTGAACTGCAACTGTCAACAACCTATAATTTAATAAGAAGCTATACAGTTTCAACATATGTCATTCTTGTTTTTGTTAAGTATCACTGTAAAACAACACTGCTAAAATCAGGATAGATACCAACATGCTTAAAAACACATATTAATATGACCCAGTATATGTATGGCCATCATCAGTATCATGAGAGGATGATGAACTAACATATACTAAGTACTTACTATATACAGGCATTTTATCCTCCTCATCATATGCAATCCTTATCATAGTTTTGTATGATAGGTACATATCCCCAGACTTTAATCCCCTCCCCACTCCAGTGAGTGAAAGTTGCTCAGTCGTGTCTGATTCTTTGCGACCCCATGGACTGTCCACGCAATTCCCCAGGCCAGAATACTGTTAGTGGGTAGCCTTTCCCTTCTCCAGGGGATCTTCCCAACCTAGGGATCAAACCCAGGTCTCCCACATTGCAGGCAGATTCTTTACCAGCTGAGCCACAAGGGAAGCCCAAGGATACTAGAGTGGGTAGACTATCCCTTCCCCAGCGGATCTTCCTGACTCAGACATCGAAACGGGGTCTCCCGCATTGCAGGCGGATGCTTTACCTACTGAGCTATCAGGGAAGCCCAGAGGCCTTCCTAAAGTCCAGTGTCACATCACCTTCAGTTCACTTCAGTTCACTTCAGTCCAGTCGTTCAGTTGTGTCTGACTCTTTGGGACCCCATGAATCGCAGCACGCCAGGCCTCCCTGTCCATCACCAACTCCCAGAGTTCACTCAAACTCATGTCTATCAAGTCAGTGATGCCATCCAGCCATCTCATCCTCTGTCGTCCCCTTCTCCTCCTGCCCCCAATCCCTCTCAGCACCAGAGACTCTTCCAATGAGTCAACTCTTTGCGTAAGGTGGCCAAAGTACTGGAGTTTCAGCCTCAGCATTAGTCCTTCCAATGAACAACCAGGACTGATCTCCTTTAGAATGGACTGGTTGGATCTCCCTGCAGTCCAAGGGACTCGCAAGAGTCTTCTCAAACACCAGTTTAAAAACATCAATTCTTTAGTGCTCAGCCTTCTTCACAGTCCAACTCTCACATCCATAGATGACCACAGGAAAAACCATAGCCTTGACTAGATGGACCTTTGTTGGCAAAGTAATATCTCTGCTTTTCAATATGCTATCTAGGTTGGTCATAACTTTTCTTCCAAGGAGTAAGTGTCAGCTATTCGTGACTCAACTTTAAGGAGTGCTTTGTCAATTTTTACCAAAATGAGCAGCTAATAATTAAAACTGGTTTATCTGGTAAACACGTAAAAGCCAACTTACACCTTAAGCCTGTAGGACAGGCTTAAGTGTTTAGAAGTTTTTGCAGTTGATTCACCCTAGCAGGTCCAAGGGATACAAACATTCTTTAAAGAAACTGCACTGTGATTACTGAAGTTTTCCATGGAAAAGATGAATAGTTTGTTATATTAGGCCTTTACTTATTTCTCTACTGGAAACTGTCTCTTAAATTATTCTGTTATGAAAACTTATACTAATGAGCATAAGCTCCTTGGAGGGGGGGAAAAGATTTCAAGGTTGTCCTTGACTCTTTAGTGAACTCGACTTCTGAGCTGGACAAGTCCAGCTCTTGAAATTCCTTGAAAATGCTACTTCCATCCTTTAAAGCTTAAAAGCTTCACATTCATCTAGAAAATAAACTCTCTCTACTGAAAGTGCTGTCAGGGAACTTGAGGATGAACAGAGTAACCTCAGCACCAATACAAAAGCCACACTGGCAACTCTGAATACTTAAAGAAACAAACAACTGAATGGTGCTGTTGACCACCCCGGCTCCTGACGCCCCTTCCCCAGAGCATCTGCACAGCAGAGGAGCTGGATTCCTGGCTCCCAGAGCGCCCCCCCAACCCCTACGGTGCACGCACCTCCCAGGCCAGGTTCCCGCGGCCTCCTCAGACTCTGGGGAGCCCAGTCCACGTGAGCTGCACTCCTAGGTCTTTTACATAACTGTGGTTGAAGATATTTTTCACAAGGTTCTTTAAACAATGATTCACGTGATAAATTTCTGCTCAAGTTTAGTTCCAGGAAATGTTTGGTTTCTGCAGCTG
The DNA here is from genome assembly GCA_006408675.1 of Madoqua kirkii. Taxonomy (NCBI): domain Eukaryota; kingdom Metazoa; phylum Chordata; class Mammalia; order Artiodactyla; family Bovidae; genus Madoqua; species Madoqua kirkii. The sequence continues at coordinate 64,951 of SJYC01078011.1, read as the reverse complement.
TTTATATGCTTCCGGTTGTCAGGACATGAAAACGATATAATTCTGTTTCTTTTTCTTACTTGAGCAACTAGAAAATGTGAAATCAAAGATATTGCCCAAATCTCTCAGCACTGACAGATGGGAATACTTAATCCTTCAACTTTTTATAGTTGAGATTGGTTTCACTTTTTTATAAATTTACTTTACCTTTTTGGCCTGAAATATATTAAGTTGCTTTAAGTGTTTGGAGAAGCAAGGAAAGTTGCTAAATGTAAAACACAAAAGACATATATAATGTTTGACATGCTTATACATCCCAGAATAAAATTTAAAAACAGAGAAAATACACTGAGAAGACACAAACGCCCAGAATTAAACTCGTTATATAAAAGATACAGAAGATTCCACAACGAAATAGAACAGCACTCTACCCTCTGTTTAAACCCGGTTAACCGGTTTGATTACTCAAATAGGTTCTTGGTTGAACCTCCTTAGCAATCTAAAAAGTCTGAAATTTTTACAAAGCAATTTAGAATAAGAGAGCTCTCAAACATTATTTTGAAAAATAAAAATATTTTTAAAAAGTGAATTAAACTAGGTTTATGACAGGTGTATGTTTGAAGTCACTTCACCTGTAAAATAGTCCAGATTACAGGCGTGCATTCTGTATCCATAATCAGCCAAGAACTGTTTCTAGTTCCTTCACTTCTTTTCAATATTGAGGTTCAATAATAAGTCAATAAAGTAATAAGTGATCAAAGTATCCATCTAAATCTTGAAGGTATTTATTTATTATAATTTTCATATTCTTTTCTCAAAGCATTTATAACCTACAAAAAGGCAGACATTACAGCAAAATTATATCTTATAAATATGAAAATTCAAACAAGAGAAAAAAAGGATGAAATAATGTAGGCCGTAAGTTTGAACTTACACTATCTGATTGATACAGGAAAAAGAGAGAGCCAATCAATTGTAAAATCCACACTAGCCATGCTGCAATGATATGTCTCAGGATAAACAGAGTTTGCCCTGGTATGCAAATCTGAGAAATATTTCTCTAGCAGATGACTATACAATAATACACTAGGGTCTTTAATACTATCCCTGACAGGCTCATTCAGCAGTTTCTTAAAGCATACAACATATAGTAAAAACATAAAGCTCTTAAGATAATCTGTCTAAATACAACTAAAGAGTCTGTCTAATACAACTTTCTGTGATGATATTCTAGATATTCTAAATCTATACTGTCCAGTACAGTAGCTACTAACCACACGTAAATGCTTGAAATGAGGCTAGTAAAACCAAGAAAGTGAATTTTAATTACTTCTAATTTTAAATTTTTAAATTTTTATTTTAATAACTATATTATAAGGCAAATACCTACCCACTGGACCATATAGGTCTAAAACATTAGTTACCAAACTTGTTTTAGTAGCAAAACCATTTTTGAGTTGGCAAACATACACCAAACCTAATATATAAAAAGTAAGTGGTATATTATATATAAGTTCAAATTATAATGTTAATATAGTCAATATGAATACAGCGAAGGCAATGGTACCCCACTCCAGTACTCTTGCCTGGAAAATCCCATGGATGGAGGAGCCTGGTAGGCTACAGTCCATGGGGTCGTGAAGAGTTGGACACGGCTGAGTGACTTCACTTTCACTTTTCACTTTCATGCACTGAAGGAAATGGCAACCCACTCCAGTGTTCTTGGCTGGAGAATCCCAGGGACAGGGGAGCCTGGTGGGCTGCCATCTATGGGGTCGCACAGAGTAAAAAAGTAAGTGGTATATTATATATAAGTTCAAATTTATAATGTTAATATAGTCAATATGAATACAGCGAAGGCAATGGTACCCCACTCCAGTACTCTTGCCTGGAAAATCCCATGGATGGAGGAGCCTGGTAGGCTACAGTCCATGGGGTCGTGAAGAGTTGGACACGGCTGAGTGACTTCACTTTCACTTTTCACTTTCATGCACTGAAGGAAATGGCAACCCACTCCAGTGTTCTTGGCTGGAGAATCCCAGGGACAGGGGAGCCTGGTGGGCTGCCGTCTATGGGGTCACAGAGTTGGACATGACTGAAGTGTGACTTAGCAGCAGCAGCAATGTGAATGAGTTTTCCAGTGGGTAAAAACTAGAAATTGATGGTTATAAGTGACAGTTATAAACTCAAATCAGTCTCAGTAAACACTTATTTCTGTATTTTGCTTGGATGCACTGTGCACCATGAGGGACTTACAGCTATACATTCTGAGCTACTCAATTACCAAAAGCCGCACAAAGCAGCCATCCACTCAGAAAGCTTAAGAAGAAGGCACAGCGTGCCGGCAGGGCAGCTTCAGGCGCTTCTCCTCACGGGAAGAGTCATCCCAGGAGCTCACATGGCCAAACAAGAAGCTATTCTACTGGGCATTCAGAGGACAGCTCAGACGCAAGGAAGTGAGAATCACAGGGTCACCATGACTTAGAAGCCTTCTGTCTCAAACAGAAACCAATACCTCAAAAATGATAGTAGCCACAGCCTCCAGGTCCCCACGAATTTCATTCCCATCAATGAAAAGCGCCCCTCCCAGGGAGGCTCAAAGTTATTGTTTCTAATCAAGAATTCAGAGTTCACATATAACAGTCACCAAATAAAGGTCATTTTCACCATTAGCAATGTTGCCTAGTAACACGGTTAACTTTCCATTTTTATCCTAATTCAGAGGAACTGAATAGAAAGTTCATCCAGGGTTACTTCTGTCCTCAGAGAATGAGAATGGCTCTGTTAATTCTTTACCCATCTTCATGATTAAAAAAATAATAATCCTAGCATGTCAATAAAAAAAAGAACTTCCTTACCTTCTTTCAAAAACCTGTAACAAAAGCATATTGATGATTAAATAATGTAAGTATTTCCTTTAAAAGCCAGGAAAGTAGACCAAGACTATAACCATAATTTCTGTTCAAGGCACTGTGGTCCTAATCAATGTAACAGAAGAAATCAAAATGAGATATAAAATTTTAAATGAAATGATAAAATTTCTCTACACGGTAACATTTATACAGAGATTTATGAAGATAAGATATTAAAAGTAATATAAAAACCAAAATCATTAATGCTGCTAGATATAAGGATAATATACAAAAACTAATATAATTCAGAAAAGTCACAGAACATAACTTGGTAATTTAACTAGGAAAAGCTACCATTTAAAATGTCAACTTAATAAAAAATAAAAACAACAGAGTTCATATAGTGAACAGACTTGGAGCAGCTGCCTGAGGTATGGGATGAGGGCAGAAAAATGAGGAAGGGGCTTTCCAGGTACAAATAGTCATGGAAATGTAACATACAGCCTGGTGACTAGAGATACTAATACTGTACTGCATATTTGAAAGTAACTAAGAGAATGGATCTTGAAAGTTCTCATCATAAACAAAAAAATTGTGTCATTAGATATGGCAACAGATGTCACCTGAGCTTACTGTGGTGGTCAATTTGTAATATATACAAAAATAAAAATCATTACATTGTACAAGTGAAACAAATATAATATTATGCAACTGTACTTCAATAAGAAAGGAATAAGGAAAGGGAAGGAGGGAAAAGAAGAGAAAGAAAGAAAGAAAAAAAGAAAGAAGGCAATTAAAAGATACAAGCTTTCTAATAATAAATTTCCAGTAATGAAACTAACAGGAAAGTTATCAGGTGCAAGGGAGGAAATCAGTGTTGAATAAATAAGAAAATATACCATGTTTATAGACAAAGACTTAATATTTTTAATTTAGTGGAATTTCACTATGATTCTAATAAAACTCTCTACAAGGTCTTTCATGGATAAGTTGGTGCTAAAATTCTTAAGAAAAATAGGGCTAAGAATAAATAGCCTTGCCAAACTTGAAGGAGAACACAGGCAGCACGCCCTCCAAAATGTTAGGTTTTATACTGAACCATGGTAAGTTACAGAGTACAGACAAATGAAAGTCACATAACATCTACAGAAAAACATGTGTGTTTGGAAATTTGATATTTAACAGTCATAGTGCTGCAAATCAGGGGGGAAAGGATGGACTATCAAACAATGGTGCTAAGACATAAGACATCTATAAGGAAGTAAAATTAAACCCATGTTTCACACCATACAAAAACATTATCAGGCAAACTAAAGAGATAAATGTGAAAAAGTTTTAATCTTTTTAGAAAAAAAAAAAATCCTTGCTGTAATGAGGGCCTTTAAGAATGAGATCCAAAAAGCAAAAATGGAAGTAAAAGACCAATAAATATTATTATGTCAAAGTTTTTTAAACATTCTAAACAATAAAAGATTCAAACTTTAAAACAAATGAAAAAAAAGACACAGACTGAGAAAAGATAGTTTAATAACCAACAAAGTGTTAATTTACAGAATACATGAAAAACTCCTAAAAAATCAAGAAGTAAACATAAACAACTGAATTGATAAAATAGAGAACAATTGTGGGTAGCCAATTAGAAGGAAATCTGAGTGAAAAATAAACACAAAATGTCCACACTTAGTACAAAGAAAATTAACACTACAAAAATGAGATATAATTTTATATCAGGCTGGCAAAATATCATATAGTAATAAAGAATTTTAACAGATTCAGCCACTTTAGAGAGCACTTTGGCAATACTTAATAAAGGTAGTGAAGCTTGTATCTGTGACCAAGCAATTCCAGTCCCGAGTATGTGTATAGAGAACAGGCACGCGTCCTTACAGAGGTGTATCTAAGAGTATTTGTTAGCACTCTTTGTAACAGTAAAAAATTGGAAACAACCCAAACACTAATTAACAGGAGAATGGATAAACATACGGTGATACAGTCTTATAATGAAATACTACATGTATTTAAAAGAATCAAGGACAGCTATAAATACCAAAGATAAAGAAATCTTACCAAAAAAGCAAAAAACAATGTTAGCCTCTGTAGAGCCAGAGATATAATCAACAGATGGAAAAAGCAATCCACAGAATAAGAGAAAACATTTGCATATTATATCTGATAAATGGTTAATATCCCAACTCTATAAGTATCTTCTACAACTCAACAGCAAAAAAACAAGAAACCTTCTATTTAAACAGATTTTTCCTTAAAGAAGACATATTAACAGCCAACAAGTACACTAAAAGATGTTCAACACTACTGTCATGACGAAAATGTAAATCAAAATCACAATGAGATTATCACCTCACGCCTGTTAGGATGGCCATTATTAAAACAAAACAAAACAGAAATAACAAATGCTGGTAAGTATGTGTATAAACTAGAATCCTTGTGCGCAGTCGCTGGGAGTGTAAAATGGTACAGTTGCTATGGAAAACAGTAGTGGCTGCTCCTTAAAAATTTTAAAACAGAACTACCAAATGATTCCACAATTCTACCTGCGGATCTTTATACAGAAGAATTTAAAGTGGGATCTCACAGAGATACCTATACTCCCACGTTCACTGCAACATTATTCACAATAGCCAAGAGAGGGAAACAATCTAAATGGCTTCATTTAGGAAATGTCTTCTGATTCATTCATCAGTGAGTGATGAATACAGAAAACGGGTTGTAAACATACAATGGAACATTATTCAGCCATAAAAAGAAAGAAGTCCTGTCATATGTGTCATGGATGAACCTTGAGGACATTACGTTAAGTGAAATAAGCCAAATACAGAAAAACAAACAGTGCATGATTCCACTTATACAATAAGGTAGCTGCCCCTGCTGCTGCTAAGTCGCTTCAGTCGTGTGCGCCTCTGTGCCAACCCATAGACGGCAGCCCACCAGGCTCCCCCATCCCGAGGATTCTCCAGGCAAGAACACGGGAGTCGGTTGCCTTTTCCTTCTTCCATGTGTGAAAATGAAAACTGAAAGTGAAGTCGCTTAGTCGTGTCCGACTCGAAGCAACCCCGTGGACTGCAACCTTAGGCTCCTCCGTCCATGGGACTTTCCAGGCAAGAGCACTGGAGGGGCTTGCCACTGCCTTCTCTGAATAAGGTAGCTAGAGCAGTCAAGTGCATAGAAGTAGGAAGTGGAAGAGTGGCTGCCACAGACCTGAGGGGAACGGGAAATGGAGGTGCTGTTCAGTGGGTGCAGAGGTTCACTCATGCAAGATGAAGAAGTTCTAGGGCTCTGCTGCCCAGCACTGTGTGCAGGGTTCATAATAATGTACCACACACTTAAAATTTTAAGACGGAAGAGCTCATGTGTTTTTCAGCACAACTAAGGAAAAGATGTTTGAAATCATGTAATACTACATACGTATATGTGTGTGTTTATATATATTTATATATTCTGTGTATGCGTGCATGCTCAGTCACTTCAGTCATGTCTGACTCTTTGTGACCCTATTGACTGTCCTCTGCCCAAGGGATTCTCTAGGCAAGGATACTAGAGTCGGTTGCTATGCCTTCCTCTAGGGCATCATCCCAACACAAGGATTGAACCCACATCTCCTGAGTCTCCTGCATCACAAGCGGATTCTTTACCCACTGAGCCACCTGGGAAACCCCATACATATGTATGTATGAATATATATGTATACAGTTGTATACAAAGGCAGTAAGAGCATAAAATACTCTTGTTGTGTAGAGTAGAAAACACTAAATTCAAGACAGAGGTTTCAAACTAGTAAGGAGGAAGAAAGGAGAACAGGGCCAAAAACGCTAAACAGGAAGTTTCTATTTTCTCTGTGATATTTTATTACTTAAAAAATATATTTTAAAACTGATAATATTTAAACAAATATTTTAAAATTTATAGTATTTGATCATTTATTTTTACTTTCAATTTTTCTGTATGTTTGAAATATATTACAGACACAAATTTTTTAGAACCTAGTAAATACTAAGAACATTTTCTTCCTTTTTAAGAAATGGGTATAGTTCATCTTCTCTAATAACAAAAGATTCCATGGGGGGAGGATGGGCCTGAAATTATATTAAAATTGAGTTTGTGTGTGTGTTCATGACTGAAGTGACTGAGCATGCATGCATACATAGAATATATAAATACACACACACACATATGTATATAGTATTACATAATTTCAAACATTTTTTTCTCAGTTGTGTTGAAAAACACATGAGATCTTTCATCTTAAAATTTTAAGTGTGTGGTACACTATTATTAACTCACTTCTCTTCTCAGAAGAGAAGCCACAGATTTCATCTAAGGGGTCTATGACTCAAAATATTGAGAACCATGAACATAACTGCCGATATCTGCCATTTTTCAGCAGGTCAACAATAAAACAGAACCCCTGGGTACTTACCTGAAAAAAAAAAATGAAAATGCCAACTTGGAAAGTGAACATTCCTGTGTTCACTGCAGTGTTATTTACAACAGCCAAGACATGAAAACAACCAAAGTATATAATTACAAATAAGTAGAGAAAATGTAGCATATGTACACAATGTAATATTGTTCAGTCTTAAAAAAGAATGAAAGTTTGCCATTTCTGACAACATGGATGGACCTCGAGGGCACTATGACCAGTGAAACAGTGATGTGAGACAGAGTAAAACAAATACTGTGTGATTGCACTTATATGTGGAACCTAAAAAACAACAGCAGCAAACACCAAGCTCCAGTTCAGACAGCAGACTGGTGGCTGCCAGAGGCCGGGGGTGGACGGGTGGGCGAAACGAGTAAAGCAAGTCAAAAGGTACCAACTTTCCAGTTATGAAAGCCCTGGGGATGGCATGTATAGCAGACAACCATAGTTAACCTTACTGTATTGCATACCTGAAAATCGCTAAGAGAGTTGATCTTAAAAGTTCTCATCACAGGAAAAAAAAAATCTGTAAATTTATATGTTGACAGACATTATCTAATCATGTGATCTCCTCCTAATATATAAAAATACTGAATCATTATGCTGTACACCTGAAATTAGTATCTGTCAACTATACCTCAAAAAAAAAGAACCAAATCTGAATTTGAATCAAGCAATATGTTTCTAACCTTTTTTTTTAGTTCTGACTTTGTTTCTATGATTTACTTTATGTATGTTTGCTGCAGAGTTGCCTCAACTCTGAAACTCTCTCTGAAAAAAAGGGCAAGCTATCAATTTTAAAAAAAAAGAAACACCCTTTAAGAAGTCCCACCAAATGAATGTAAAAATAGACAAAATAAGAAGAATCATTTGGAACAGACATAAACATTGACATAGCAGCCCTGGATCAGGTGGCAACACAAACGGTTCCATTTACTGACTTTAGCAGGAAGGCTTCACAGAGGGCAGGTTGTGTCCAGGATCTCATCTTTTGACCACAAAAAATCAAATATGATTAAGGAATATGACAGTCATAGGAACAGGTCAGAAACTGGGGGTGGCAAGTATACTATTGAGAAAAACTTCCCCCAGATGTTTTCCACCTTTTCCAACATCCCACCACTAAAGGCCCCGGTCCCCATTACAGTTGAGATCACTGAGTTGAATTTATTCTTTTAAATTATTCAATGTTTGACAAATAAGTTTACTGAGCACTTACTGTATCACTGTGAGGAAGGGAGTATTTTTATACTTCTGTACAGTTAGAGCTTTCTGGGAAAATTTACTGAGATCTGGGTTAAAGGACAAGGCTTAAAACTTAAAAAAAAAAAAAAAGACTGAAGAGACAGTAAAAGATTGGTCTCCCCTGACATATGTGTTTACATTTCAGAAAGATGATGAAACTGGGGTCGTGGAGACATTCCAGAGTTACAGACTCAGAGTCTCTTGTCTTAGGTTACTGACGTCAGTAATAATCTGTCTTGGCCTCAGAAACCCCATGTCCACTTTCAAGATAACATGAACAAATATAGATATTAAAAACTTATCAGTCACCAGGCTAGTTCCTAAGGACATACCATGAATAAGAGTAAGTTCGGAGCACACAGTCAATCATGGTACCAACAATGCTCCATCACCACATGATATAGGAAGTTCTTGACAGGAGATGTAAGAGGAGCTCTGAGAGACCGGAGAATCTAAACTAAGAATGGAGGGGAAAGAGTCAGCCTCTGTCTGCAAGTAAGGGAAAATCCCCAGAAGCCAAGCTTCATTATCCTCACGCAAGAAATCCCCAAAATGGGTGGCTCAGTTTTGCCAACAAGGGCACAAGTCCCATGAGCTTTTCTACTCTACCATCCTTGGTGTGGGGACTGGTGCTTAGACTAGCTTCTTTTGCACTCTACCCACAGGAGGCAGAACTGCCTTGCAACCCTTTTTCTTCAGGGAAGAAAATCTTTCTCTAGACACTGCCCCACTTCTGTCTCAGGGGCCAGAACTGGGTCACACGCTCCTGGCTCAAACTAATCAACTGGCAAGGATGGAAGCTTCTTGAGGCTGGAGGCTGGGGTCTCAGCCCACCTCCTCCAGAGCATATGCAGACAAGAATGTTATGTTAGAAAAGAAAACTGGGATTCTGTTGGAAAAGGTCTGGTGAAAGGTCAAGGGGAAAGGTGCCAGTAGGATGTGCTATAGTCATTAAGGTTAATATTTCCCTTTTGAGAATATTGTATTTAGCATTAACTGGAAATGCAAAGAAATAAAAGACCACCTTATCCCTAACCAACAGCACACATGTATTTAAATTTTTTTATTTTAATAGAGAAAAGCTAAAAATAAGTGAATTAACATAGTGTGAATGAAGTGCCACAAAGGTTGGGAGACTACAGAGTAACAGAGATTAGAATTTGAAATACCAGAGGCAGTTCTGAAAGAAGAGAATTATGAAATGATGGGGAGGGTGATAATGTTTAAAGGCACAAGGGTAAAACTTTAGGGGTGATTAGGTGTGTCTGTTTAGCTGTAAGAGAGCCGCTACGGAGAGTCCGGAGAAAATGCACAGCAAATGCAAAGCCCATGAGAGCAGAACCCCTGAGTGTCTGTACTACTGTATAAGGGCACTCGAGACACAGCTGTTGAATGACTGAATGAACACACAGACTTGGGTTTAAAACACTATTTGAAACTACCAAAGGTTTCTATTCAGAGGATACATGTGATTGAAACTATTTCTGATAAAAACTCTAGTTTTCCATAAATAGAACGGAATGGAGGAAAGGGGGGAAAAGGTATGGTCAATTAGGAAGCTACTGAAATCCTCCAAGACAAAGGTGGGCAGGGCCTGGATCCAGACTAAAAACCAGAAGTACTTTTTAAAAAAATGCATTTGTAAGAATACACACTTTGCTTATTTTATTTACAATGTCACAAGCATATAAAGAAGCAGTGTTGCATACTTTCAACTCATTTATTCCTGCATGATGAAAACTAGGATGACTATCTAGTTTACCTAATCCTCAACTGGGCTTTTTACCTAGGTTTCTTTCTCAGCTCCAACAGGAATGCAGCGAACATAACCTGAGTCCTTCAGAATCATGGTCTCTGTGGCCTCCTAGTGCTGGCCATTGAGAATGACAGTTTCTGCACCAAATTTTCTATGAAAACAAGTTAGGTTCACTCTGTACTCTAGGCTTTCTTCTATATATATATATAAGGTATTAATAATTATGGCATCCCTCCAAAGAACATCTTAGACACTGGTCACAAGCATACCAGATCTATGATGGAGGTAAACAAAATATCTACGAAGCTAAGTCACTGGATCATTTATGCTTATGTCTCTAACATTACTTTCTATAAGTCTCTGAGAAGCTACTGACAAGAATTTTTTTCTGTCTTACTTTTGTTGCAAACAAAATTTTAATTAATCTGTCCATATCTTCTATGCAATTTATTTCACCCTGGCAACTTTATTTACCCACTCTGCTTCTATTGACTATTCACCGTCAAAGATAACTCAGTGCTTCCATCTGTCAAAAGACTCAAGTAGATTTCCCAAATCAAAGGTTCTCTGATCTTCTGATTGGACTGAGGGTACTGCCGGCTTAGTAGGTACACTTGACACAGCTTTTGCTGATGAGCAGTCTTGGCCACACACAAACGTGGCTCCGCTTCCAGCCAGACCCTGAGTCCCATGACCACTCTCGGTGGCAGCAGAGACCCTCCAGCTACCCAAGAAAAGACCACCAGGTCTGAGAGGAGGGCTGTGTGCTGATGGGCAGTGCTGTCCACTGAGGATGTGATCAGCATCAAACATCCAGATGTCTGTTTCATGCAGCTAAAAGGTTTTAGAGATACAAGTAGCATAAGTCTTCATGTCATCTGGACCTCTCATACCATAAATGACAAAATATTTTAGCAGAAGAATTAAACAACTGGGTCAAGGCCATGTATCCTAACTATATTTAGACATCTGAGGCAGAGATTAGGGAGGAACAAGTGACAAATACATAAAATCTGAGCAAATAATGTCTTCTCTCAAAAAAAAAAAAAAAAAGCTACCAACACTGGGGAAACAAAAACCTGTGCTGGAAAAAAAAAAGTAACCATGGCTTATATTGCCTCAGGTGTGAATACTGTTTTCATGGTCATAATAATGTAAACACTGATTATTATTCAAAATTCAATTATAATTACAATGAAAAGGGAGGAGCGTTCCACACCTGAGTGACAATGCACAAGCAAGATAAATCCTCTTCCTCTATCATGAGAAGTCAAAGACAATGCTTAAGACTGAAAAATTAAAAACTGGAAAAAAGAGCAATGTGCTATTTAGAGATGTGGAAGCAAATAACAAAACCATTAGTTCTTGAACTAGAGCTGAACTCCAGACAGCAGGGACTAGGGCGGGGGTAAGAGTCAGTAAACAGCTGAGTTTTATAACAAGCCTTGTACAGCTCCTGGACTCTTGAATTCTGTGCATGTATAGCTGAGATTAAAATTAAGTTAAAACATGACCATGAAGATACTAGAACCTAGTCTAGTTTCTCACTATATAATACTTTTTAAAAATTATATATTTTTTCTCATGGATACCAAACAATTTAATTTTCTATTGTCCTGCTGTGGGCTATTCTGTCTCATGGAAGCAAAAGAATAAATCAATAAATCAAATATTCACCAACTGAACTGGAGACATATGAACCTATACTAGATGCTTGGAAAACATAGAATTAAAACCTCCCCTGCAAACAGTCGCTCTGTTTTAGGGAAACAAACCCACAAATAACCTAAAAGCAATGAGATAAGCACCCTAACACTTAACCGTTCTGTGAGTCTTGGTTTCTTCATTTGCAAAATGCCTCATCAGGTTTTCGTGAATATTTAATGGTTCAGTACATATAAAGTTCTTGGAACACTGCCTAGCAGATTATAAGAAAAATAAGGCCCCAAATACAAACCTTTGTCTGCCTGATTTTAAAGGCCATGATCATTCTGCTACACCACATTTCTGAAATAATCCTGTTCAATTCAAAAACAAAAAATTCTCCTAAAAATGGTATCCAGTAAAAAGACAAACTATGACTCATTACCTAAGTATATGTAGGGGTAAAATAAAGTCTGAGGATAAAAAAAAACTTTTCATAGCTCTTTTTATTCTTTTCTAGTTATTTACAAATATTTGATTTATTTAGAAACAATCCCCCACAATGTATCTTAGGGGTTCAGTTTAGTTCAGTCACTCGTCATGTCCGACTCTTTGCAACCCCATGGAAAGCAGCACGCCAGACTTTCCTGTCCATCACCAACTCCCAGAGCTTGCTCCAATTCATGTGCATTAGGAGTTAGGCATGATTAAAGGTGAAGTTCTTAATTTATCAAGAAGTAAAATGTAGCAGTTATCTTCAACCAGAAAGTAAATTATTTATCACTAGATGGCACTGTACTGGATAGTTTTTTCAATTATTTTAGCTCAAGGTTCAACCTACTTATCAAATTAAAAGAATTCTTTCTTTCAACAGAAGAAGGCAAGATTGCATTACTCCTATTTTAAGTTATCTCATGGCTCTGAAAATAAAGATATGGTTTAATGGAAAAGAAAACAATGACATAATCAAGTTAAACTCTATTTTTAAACTGTTCTGATATCTTAAATAACTCTTCTGACATTTTCTAAGCAGAAACAATTATGACTGTCTCTGGTTTACAATACAACAAATAAGTACAAGAACGGAACGTGTGCAGATTTATACTGTAGCAATTTGACTTAGGTGGAACTACACTTCCCAGAAGCCCTGGTCACAAAGGGCTCCAGGCAGAGTCAGCCAAAAGAGGATTTCACTTCAGATGCCAGAGGAGGAACTGAGGCAGCCAAAGGATTTCTTTTCCTGGTTAGATGTGGCAACGAACACTGACGCTGCCAGCTCATCCTAACACCCAGTTCCTAACACCCAGTCCCAGCTCATCCTAACACCCCTCTGGTCCATGTCTAGCTCTTTTTTTCTCAAACACGGAACCGACTGACCAATAAAGACCCAGGTTCACACCAGACAGCTGGCAGAAGAAACAGAAATGATCTTCTGGACGTATTTAATTATGGATGAATAATGTTTAGTAAGCTATAACAATGAAGCAAATGAGTGAAGCTCCTCCTCACACAGTAGCTTCAATGTGTTGATAATGTTCTATTAATTTATAGATTTATATGCCCTTTTCCATGTATCAAACATTACATAATTTTTTTAAAAGGGCAATCAGTGATATTAAACATCTGGAGATATTCAAATAAGTTGAGACCACAATGTCTGAACAAAACAGTGAGCTAAGAAATCTATCTCCACCATTTCTTTAATATTTACCAAATTATCATTTAGCAGTTTCATTCACTGTGTGTGAAAACCCTCCATCTATAGTCACCTATCTTTAATAGTCAGCCAAACTCCTGAGTTTGATAGCTAACCACTAAGATGGCTTCTTAGTTTGTTTTATTTTCAGAACTTAAAAAGTAGCTCTAGTGTTGGAACCAATGACAAGGATACACAACAGGCTTGATATTCTGTGTTAAAAAGAGTGGATCAGTTAAATTATCTTCATACTGGTATCAGCCTGATTCAACTCCCTTAACATCTGAGTTACCATAAGGTAATGAAAGAAAACATCAAAGAAAATAAGAAATATAACTGCTAGTTCACTTTTGTGGATTAAAAAAAAAAAATCAAGATTCTGTGTTCTGTCCTGTTTTTCTTGAGTTTGTCTCTGGTAATGTTATTCAGAATCCAACAGTCTGGGTGACTGCTTCCATATACATAGATCCCCAAGTCCTATCTCTACCACTGAACTTCCAGCAAAGTCACAACACTCTAGACCCACAGGGCAGTATTCTCATCTGTGTGTGCTGTCCAGATGTACAGAGGACTTCCCAAGTTCCTAAGTTTACAAACCATTAGCTCCAGCACTCCAATGAAACAGGTACTATTACACAGATCCTGGTCTTGACATGTTCTAGATGTATAAACTTGGAAGCTTTAGAGAGACTGAGCAGCTTTATCCAAGGTTATATATCTAGTATATGTCAAAATGAGGATCTGAACCCAGATCGGGTCTGACCACAGAGCCCAAGTTCCCCATCCTCAGTCCATCCTCCTCTCCCATTAGATCACTTGAGAGTAACATCTGCCTCTGATTTTGTCATAGTATTCACTCAAATCATGCAATCCACTTGTATTTAGTATGTGTTAAGACTTAGCTGTTGACTTAATACATCCTAAATACATTATATTGCCTAATACATAAATAATGATTTTTAAAAAGCTGGCTTAAAACTCAACATTCACAAAATTAAGACCACAGTATCTAATCCCATCACTTCATGGCAAATAGATGGGGAAACAATGAAAACAGTGACAGACTTTATTTTTTTGGGCTCCAAAATCACTGCAATGGTGACTGCAGCCATGAAATTAAAAGACACTTGCTCCTTGGAAGAAAAGCATTGACCAATCTAGACAGCATATTAAAAAGCAGAAACATTGCTTTGCTGACAAAGGTCCATCTTGTCAAAGCTATGGTTTTTCCAGCAGTCATGTATGGATGTGAATTTTGGACTATAAAGAGAAATGAAGTGAAGTGCAAGTTGTTCAGTCATGTCTGACTCTTTGCAGGCCAGAATACTGGAGTGGGTAGCTGTTCCCTTCTCCAGGGGATCTTCCCAACCTAGGGATTAAACCTAGGTTTCCCGCATTGCTGGCGGATTCTTTACCAGCTGAGCCACAAGGGAAGCCTAAGAATACTGGAATGGGTAGCCTACCCCTTCTCCAATGGATCTTCTTGACCCAGGAATTGAACCAGGTCTCCTGCATTGCAGGCGGATTCTTTACCAACTGAGCTATCAGGGAAGCCCAAAGGAAAATGAGCTCCGAAGTACTGAGGCTTTTGAACTGTAGTGTTGGAGAAGACTTTTGAGAGTCCCTGCAAAGACTGCAAAGAGTTCATACCCGTCAATTCTAAAGGAAATCAGTCCTGAATATTCATTGGAAGGACTGTTGCTGAAGCTGAAGTTCCAACACTTTGGCCACCTGATGCAAAGAACCAACTCATCTGAAAGACTCTGATGCTGGGAAAGACTGAAGGCAGGAGGAGAAGGGGACAACAGAGGAGGAGATGGTTGGATAGCATCATCAACTCAATGGACATGAGTTTGAGCAACTCCAGGAGTTGGTGATGGACAGGGAAGCCTGGTGTGCTGCAGTCCACGGGGTCACAAAGAGTTGGACATGACTGAGTGACTGAACTAAACTGAACTGAAATACATCCTGAATGAGAAAGTGAGCTAAGGTGTTATCTGGTATCAAAGACTAACTCCTGCTCCACTTTAAAACAGAATACTCAGTTTCATAAAATATAACAAAAGTTAGACAATGAAGACAAAAACCAGAGGATAATTAAACTAGAGTCATGCACACCCCTATACCTCAAACCTATTCCAGTCTTAGGATTCCACCTATATCTGGTATCAAAGACTAACTCCTGCTCACTTTAAAACAGAATACTCAGTTTCATAAAATATAACAAAAGTTAGACAATGAAGACAAAAACCAGAGGATAATTAAACTAGAGTCATGCACACCCCTATACCTCAAACCTATTCCAGTCTTAGGATTCCACCTACACTAAGGACAATCATATTATATTATCATACCTCCAGGTTCTACATTCTGTGGATGCTGCTGGAGTTCCTTCCTACATGAATGAATAAATTGCAGGTTTCTACCCTTCCTGGACCTATAGCAGTTTAAGTGGGCCAAATCTAGCCATGTTCTGAGCTATGGCAATTAAAGAAGAAATTTTAAGGATCACTTGCTATAGAGAACTTTTCTACCCCTTGACATTTAATTAACACTTGGGTTTTGTCACCCTACGTGAATTAAATACATCAGAGTTTTGCCCTGTGAAGATATCGTCCTGCTCTCTCTTGTCTGAGAACAAGAATCCCCTACGTGATACTCCTTACAGAGTAACAGACTGAAAGTGAAAGTGAAGTCCTCAGTCGTGGCCTGCTCTTTGCGACCTACCAGGCTCTTCTGTCCATGGGATTCTCCAGGCAAAAGTACTGGAGTGGGGTGCCACTGCCTTCTCCAGGGGATCTTCCTGATGCAGGGACTGAACCTAGGTCTTCCGCTTTGCAGGCAGACGCTTTACTGTCTGAGCCACCAGACTGCGAGTGCATCTATTTACTACGAGCGCATCTTGGGATTACAAATGCTATCCGCTTGGATTAAGTTTTAAGCACAGTATGGGCAATTTCACGGTAGGCCTAGAAAAAGGACTCTCCTAGGCTTTCCACGATTTCCTTCTCCCTCTGGTCAGCAGCTCCTTGAACTCAGTACTCTCTGTTAGGATGCTCTACCTCCATTTCCAGACACAGGGTGACCTCTCTGAGTCCTGAGGCAAACAGAGAGTCCTTTTCCCCACAGGCCCCAGATCTAGCCCTGTAAGGACAAAAGCTTTCCCCTCAGCCACTAGACCCACCACCGCGCCCCTCGGTGTGCCCCTTCAGAGACTCTTCCTTGAGCATATACTCAGCCTTACCACCCTGTTCTCTTTAGCCTGGATCCTTGCTAGAAGTAGTTTTTTCTAGAACTCTCTCTGTCCAGCATCACCACTCACCTGACTCAGCAAGGGGCACACAAATTGCATACTTCAAAGGTATCTTTGCTATATCTTGAGCATTGTTCTTGCATTTACATCTGAATAAAACTATAAGTTATAAACATTTTATTGTGGTTTAAGTCCCCGACTCCAGGTAGGCAAGTGCCTGCCTTATCCAAGATTTTTACAATGAGATATTTTTCACTATGGATATTAATTAGTTGCTTTTAAATGTATGCAGTGTGAACAACAGAAAAGCCTTGAAATAAAGCAGAAGAGATTCCATACTTCCTAATTACCTGGATACTAAAATACTTAAACATGTACCACTGACAAGGGTTATAAAATTTCTAATTCTGTCAATACTAAAAAAAATTTTTTAAATGGAGAGAAAACAATTATCTATCCTTGATGACTTGGTATCATTTGCCTGAAGGAAGAATTTAGGGTGTTTTATAGTCCCTCTGACTTAAGTCTTTGTTTTCATCATTACTTTAGAAGGTAATCTGATCCATTCTAATGGTCCCAGAGAACCACTTATCCTTTTCCAAGCATCCACTATAAGACTGAACCTGGCTTTGGTACTCTTCTTTCTTTAAACTCACTCCAAAAATGGGCTTCAGAGAATGACTTTCTAAAGTCAACACAAACTTCAGACTTTAGATCTCTCTTAACAACTCATCACAGAATGCAGACGAAACTAAAAAACACAGTGGTGCTCTCCAAGCTTTCAAAGCAAAACACTGAACAAAAATGCAGAGATAAGCACAGCCTTCAAAGAACACTGAAGCCCACTGGCTTACTTCCATGAAGGTCCCGAGTTCTAGAAATAACTGCTCTGTAAATGACCTTTTTTACTTTGTCAGGATCATCCACTTAAACAACTTTGGTATGTCACTGTCATTGCTTAGGTGTTTTTTTTTTTTTAAAGATCTTTCATTGACACAAGACAGAAAATTCAAGAATTCAGAGTAAAACAACCAAAGGTTTAAAAAAAAAATAACTATCTATACTATTTATACATATACAGAAGCATACTACCTTATGCCAAAATAAAGACCTTCCCACTACCCTCTTCCTGAATCTACCTCCGATTTCAAATCATTTTTAAGGTAGTCTATACATACTCATTGTCTATACTCATCAATGCCCACAGTACTTGGCCACTGGAATGAAGTTCCTAACACCAGCATTATAATTCTTCTCCCTGAAAGCCTCTGACTTGATCCAATTCAGTGGCCTCATCCTACTTCTCATCCCAACTTGATCTCTTGATGGTAGCTGATACTCACCACTTCTCTTTCTTATAAACTTTTATTGGAGTATAGCTGATTAGCGATGTTGTGATGATTTCAAGTGAACAGCAAAGGAATTCAGCCATACCTATATAACATGTATCCATTCTCTGCCAAACTCCCCTCCCATCCAGGCTGCCAGTAACACTGAGCAGAGTGCCAATAAAATAATACAATAGGTCCTGGTTGTTTATCCATTTTAAATACAGCATGACCACTTCCCTTTTGGAAGCTGTTCTTCAATGGGCTTTTCCTGCCCTTTAAAGGCTGGACTGTCCAGGGGTCCTTTGCCGCCCTCATTATGCCCAGATATTTCCCCTTTAGTAATCTCACCCATTCACACAATGTGACTCCACTACTCACATCTTTCCTAAACTTCAGAGTCACATTGCCAATGGTCTGACAGTTGTTGCCATTTCAATGGCCCCCTTTCAGATGTCCAAAACCAAGTCCAAGCTTCCTTTCATCCAATGGATAGAGGATTCAAAAGCCAGCAGCCATTTGCTACTCTTCCATCTCTCTCACAACTGCCACATGGAGCTCTAGCCCATAAATCTCACGAGCTCTACCTCCCAAAGCTCACGCCACCTGGTCTCCTCCTCCACACTCCACTGTCAGTGCTCTGAGGGCCTTCACCTTGCTCATCTGGACCACTGCATCCACTCGTCTCCTAACTAGTCCTTTCTCTCTAGTTTATCCCCATCCAGCCCAATTTTCACACTGCTGTCAGAGCATTTTTCTAAAATGGTGAAACTGTACCATTCCTACAATTTTAATATCGCCAGTGGTTCCCCCACAATCAACAGGGCAAAGACTAGCTATCAGGACTACAAACTCGGCTCCTTCTAATCTCATTTCCTACCACGAGTCTACTTACCAACTCCCAGGAGCCTCAAGCTCCTTCTCAACTTCTCCAACAGTGATCCTCGGACCTCCACGGCTGGTACCCCCTGCTCCTCCTTCTCCACGGGGTGAGCAGCTGCCTACCCATTTCCCAACCTCCCCAGGCTAATCTGGTCACAGGCTTTCAAGGCTGTCTGTGTGTGAGGCTCTGCTGTGGCATTCATCTACACTTGGCTCTCGCTCCCGAGAGCTCTCGCTGAAACCTATTCGGAGGAGCATCTCAAGGTCAGGAAGTCCACGCTATTCATTTTTTCAATCTACTGACGATTCTCTGCGGCTCACGTGATCTGTCTCTCTGGCCACCAGATCTCCTGACCATCGAAGTGCAGCGACCCCACTGCCATGCTGGTGGTGTGTCTGCGACAAGGCGTGGGAAGTCAGTCGTGTGTTCATTCCACTAACACTCATTAGATGTGGGGATCCGCAGGTGAGGAAGACTCAACTCCTTCCACTAAGGAATTCACAGTCTCGTGGGGAAAACAAACACCTCAACAGACATTTATATAACATGCTGGAGGAGACCGGGATAGAGTGATTCCCAGGACATTCTGGAGTCAAGGGATCCAGAGGAGGACAAGGAACCCAGCAAGGTGTGGAGCGCTGGGTATGGGAGAAGGCCACTGGAGGAAGGGTCTGGGACTGATGGTACTCAAAGTGGGTCTCAGAGAATATTAGGGAGAGAGGAGGGGACAGAACGGACAGAGGGAGGAAAAGGGAAATACGTCAATTAACCACACCAATTGCTTTTTTGCTGCCTAAGCACAACTAGTAGAAGTCACGAGACAGTCCTTGCCAATATATCCATACCTTTAACTGTGAAAATAAAACAACAAAATCAGCATTCTCCTAGGACACACCTTCTCACTTTTTGTCTGTCCCTCTCTCTCATACCCACTGACGCAAGAAAAACTTAACACGTATAATGAAAAATAGATGTAAGAGTCGTCTCGGCAGTGCTGACGTGTTCAGAGCCCATATTTCTCATTTCGTGCTTCCTCTAACAGTCTCTTCTTTTCTGCACTCTCCACCCCAAAGCGTCTCAGACTTCCCTCACTCCTGATGGCTTTCTCCCCCTCCCTTGCCCCTCTCAGCTCTTCCTACGCCCACCTTCCATGCACGATGCAGAAGCAGCATACGTCTTTTAATGTTGTCCTGTTTACTCAGAGACGATGTTACCATCAGCAGTCAGACCTTTTTGTGCCTAGTATTTATCAGCAATAGTTCTTTTTTCTTTTTCCACAGAATAAAGTCTGCCCTTTAATTCAGACCCATAGTTTCTACTGATACACTAATTTAGTTTCTCTAAGTCTTTAGAAGACTCAAAAGTTATTCTTAAAGAAAAAAATAGCCCTCTTAGAAAAAAACTCAAAATAATCATCATCACACTATGTAGTAGAAAAAACTCAGATTTCATTTCTGGCTATGTCAGTGTTCTACTACATAATTCCTTGGTCCATCTGATCTCAAGTCCTTACAGAAATCTTAAAATACAGTATACTGACACATATATATGGAATTTAGAAAGATAGTAATGATGACCCTGTATGTGAGACAACAAAAGAAGACACAGATGTACAGAACGGACTTTTGGCCTCTGAAGGAGAGGGAGAGGGTGGGATGATTTGGGAGAACGGCATTGAAACATGTATACTATCATGTAAGAAATGAAGCGCCAGTCTATGTTCAATACAGGATACAGGATGCTTGGGGCTGGTGCTCGGGGATGATCCAGAGAGATGATATGGGGTGGGAGGTGGGAGGGGTTTTCAGGATTGGGAGCTCAGGTACACCTGTGGCTGATTCATGTCAATGTATGGCAAAACCAATACAGTATTGTAAAGTAGAATAAAGTAAAAATAAAATTAAAAAAATAAAAATAATTTTAAAAGAAATCTTAAACTATTTCACATAGAGTGATTTTTAAAATATTTTCACGTTTTTTGCTCCACCTTACCTGACAATTATTTTACTAACTTGAAAGCTGATTAAATACATATACAGATACATAACAAAAGAATTCAAAATGGTCTGTCCATTTAGTGTTTCTATTTGTCAGCAGCTGTATTAATCAGATTTGCTAGTCATCTCTGCAAGTTCAATGAACAAAACCAATGAATAACAGAATTGTGCTTCAAGTTGAGAGATAAGGAAGAGGGAAAACAGGTGACCCCTTGCTTGATCTGATCTTGAAGTCACACTAAGGGGGAGGGAAAGGAAAGGAGGGGGTAAAAGCACAGACAAGAACAGTCCAAACAGTATGAGAAGTAAAAAAAAATCAGAAAGTAAGCCGATTTCACTCACAGTTAGAGAGTCCCTGAAAACAAGTGAAGGAAAGTCGTACTGCATCCCTCCATCCAAGAACCGAGCAGAAGCTCCACTCCAGGAAGGCTTGGTGGTGCTAAAAGGAGGCAAGAAGGATGTAAGATCTCAGAATCTAAGTGATGAAAGGCATGCCAGCCACTCATCCTCCCACTTCAGGCTCATTTTTTTAAAAAGTTAATCATCGAATTAAGTGTTATAATCCAATTTCCAAAATTGTTCTACTCCGCTTAAACTGCTGTCACCTCTAATAATCCTACAGGCAGATGCATTCATTTCAAACATCACTCTTTTCATATTCCTTGATATCTGAAGTTCTCGATCACTTCACCTTTTTTGCTCTTATCAGGAACACAGCCAGATCTTTCTCTAATGCTACAGATCCAGCTCTTCTTAGTTCAGTTCAGTCGCTCAGTCGTGTCTGACTCTTTTCGACCTCACGGACTGCAGCATGCCAGGATTCCCTATCCATTACCAACTCCGGGAGCCTACACAAACTCATGTCCCATTGCGTTGGTGATGCCATCCAACTATCTCATCCTCTGTCGTCCCCTTCTCCTCCTGCCTTCAATCTTTCCCAACATCAGGGTCTTTTCCAATGAGCTGGTTCTTTACATCAGCTGGCCAAAGTACTGGAGTTTCAGCTTCATCATCAGTCCTTCCAATGAGTATTCAGGACTGATTTCCTTTAGAATGGACTGGCTGGATCTCCTTGCAGTGCAAGGGACTCGCAAGAGTCTTCTCAAACACCACAGTTCAAAAGCATCAATTCTTTGGTGCTCAGCTTTCTTTATAGTCCAACTCTCACATCCATACATGACTACTAAAAAAATCCTAGCTTTGACTAGATGGACCTTTGTTGGTAAAGTAATGTCTCTCTTTTTTAATATGCTGTCTAGGCTGGTCACAGCTTTTCTTCCAAGGAATAAGCATCTTTTAATTTTATGGCTGCAGTCACCATCTGCAGTGATTTTGCAGGCCCCCCAAAAAAGTCTCTCACTGTTTCCATTGTTTCCCCATCTATTTGCCATGAAGTGATGGGATCAGATACTATGATCTTAGTTTTCCAAATGTTGAGGTTTAAGCCAACTTTTTCACTCCCTTCTAACCAGACTCCAGACCATGGTTTCCCCCAGAGACTTGGTCTTCAGTTCTCTGGTCTGCCTCTCTGTACACTCATCCCTTGAAGAGTATAACCTTCACTTCACATGAGGATTAAACTTCACATTAAGTTTCCCTCTTTAGCTAGACATTTCAACATGAGACCTGGTTCATGTTTCAAGGGCTTAGGAATTTCCCCTTCAATGTTCAAAACCAGACAAGTGCCCTTATCCCCTCAAAATTGTTTTCTCTTTCCAGTTACTACATGCCTGATCATTCTGCAAGTCAGAAAACCTTGAAACCACTTTTTACTCACATCTTCTTCTCTTTCTGCAGCACCCCTGTTCTCTTTCATCTCCCCAACCAACTCCACCATTAACCCTACTGCTGGATTATTGCACTAAGGTCAATCTATTTGTCCTTTTCTTCAATTATTCTTTGCCACTGCTACCAGATTAATCTGCTAGATACCATGGTATCCTTCGTTTCAAAATCGTACACCTCTCCTTTTCTTCAGAATACAGATAGTGGAGTGGTTTTAAAACGTCCCCAGATTCTTTGACACATCTCTCCTTAAAAGGTGGAAACTAATGCCTGCCTCCTCCCCGCCTTGAGTGTGGGCTGAATCTACTGGCTTGCTTCTAAGGAACAGAACTCTCGCAAGAGTTCCCCAATCCCTGACTCACAAACCACAGAAATTGTTAAGAGCCGTAAAATGCTTGTTTAGTTCTAAGCCACTAAATTCAAAGGTAACTTGTTACATGGCAATAGATTACTAATTCAGAAGGTCTTTCTACTGCCCAGTGGATCAAATCCAAACTCTGTGGGACACAAGGTCTTCCCCAAACTGTTCCTACTTTATCTTCAAGAACAAACACCTGCTTCAGTCTAAGGCCAGTTATTTCCCTGACCTCATGTAACATGGTAAAATTCTGCTTCTTTGGTTTATGCTGTTCTCACAGGAAATGTCCTTCTTTGAGTCTCCCTACTAACCTAAATTCAACACTTTTTGGGGGCTCAGTTCTAAGTCTACCTACCAAAGAAATTCTTCTATTTTGTAATATATATAAATAAACACATATTTGATTTCCAAAACTATCTTTAAGTTATTTAAGGGAGAAATCATGACTTTGCTATCTTTACATTCCCCATGTTAATGGAAACATACTTTTTTGTTTAGAATTAACTTTTATGACTCTTCCTTCACAAAGAAAGTTTTGAATATCATTTAAGAGAGGATATATACAATGAAGTTTACTTTGTTTTAAAAGTGTTGAATAGTTTAAGAGGATAATTTGGTATTATACACCACCAAAAAAATTTATATGATCTATGAATAAGCAATTCCATTTTCAAGAATCTATTTTACAGATTAAGTACAAGTAAGCAAAAATATAAGTACAGAGATATCCTCCACAGCATTGTTTATAATAGGGAAAACTCAGAAGCAACATAAAATATACCAAACAGGAAAAGTTAAACTAGACTACAACAGACTACCAAAGGTCCATTTCAGAGAATGAAACAGGTCTACATGTACTGATGTGTTCTGACTGTGATGATATAATATGTAAAAAAAAAGTTTCATAAAGAAAATAAAATAGTTAAGAATAAATTTAATGACATGTATAAAACCCATCTGAGGAAAACTTTATAACATCCTAAAAAGCTACAAATGAAGAACTTAACAAACAGAAAGACAGCTCTTATTTTGGAATAGAACAAGCCAATTTATAAAAACGTCAGTTTGTTATAAGTTAATTTATCAATTTAATACAATTCCCATAAATATACCAATAATTCTTTTCAATGAAGCCGAAAAATTGATACAGAGCTTCATATTAAAAACACATGTACAAGAACAGCCAGGAAAACACCAAATGGTAGAGGCGAGGACTAGGCCTCTCAGACATTAAATTATACTATAAAGCCTCTTAAGTGAAAAGTGTGCTACTGGCCCACAGGCAGACAGACAAATCAGTGGGGTAGTACAGAAAGTTCAAGACCAGATAGAATGTTAGTACTGCTTATGATAAAGAGGGTGTCTAAAAATTACTAGGGCAAAAATTGTCTTTTTAATAAATAGTTAAAGCAATTAGCAAGTCATTTGGAAAAAGATAAAATTCATACCATTAAGGAACAGACTCTGAACAAATCATAGGTCTAAACGTAAAACAATGAAGCCAATATAAGTACAAGAGGGGGGAAAATGGCAAATTCATCTCTAAACTTGATACAAGAAAGGATACACTATGAGTCAAAATCAGGAAGAATAAAAGACTGATAATTTGATTACCTAAAAATGTTTAAACGTTTTTTCTGCATGGCAAAAAAATCATTAACCAAAGATAACAGATAAAATGAGAGAAAATATTTGCGTTCATATTACAGATAAAGGGCTAATATCCATAATACACAAAGAAGACTTAAAATGGAGGAAATAAAGACTGGTAACTTGACAGGAAAAATGTGCAAAGGACGTGATACACAAGTTAATGCATGCATGCCCAGTCACATCTGACTCTTTGCAACACCATGGACTGTAGCCCGCCAGGCTCCTCTGTCCATGAGATTGTCCTGGCATTAATACTGGCGTGAGATGCTCCAGGGGTTATTCCCGATCCAGGGATCGAATCTGTGCCTCTTGCATCTCCTGCATTGGTAGGTGAATCGTTTACCACTGCGCCACCTGGAAAGTCCCATGAATACACACACACACACACACACACACACACACACACACACACACATATACAGACACATACAAAGTATACACATTATATGAAAAGCTGTTCAATTTCATTTATAAAAGAAATACAAATTGAAATTACACTGAGATATTATTTCTGATCTATCAGACTGGCAGAAATGAAACAGTATGAAAAGTCACAGTTTGGCCAGGATATAGAGAACCAGGCACCCTCATATGCTCCCTGGAGGGGAGCCCTGCTTCCCCAGGGCTGAGGAGGAGGCAATATATGAAGAGGACCACTGAGTTCCAGAAAGTGAGGACGTGTCAAAGAACAGTGCAGATGTGCCAAAAGTCCACCGCAATCAGCTTCAGGAGGCTCCTACTGGCCAAATCTAAGACATTTTGAGCTTCAAAATAAGTAAAGATAAGAATAAAGTAACAATTCATGAGTCTAATCTGATATTTCTTTTTTTCAGTGAGAGATAAGGGAACACTTTGTGGAAGAAAGCCAGTGAATAATAAATGAAGAGGGGATGATGGAATTCTAAATCACCATTGGGCAATCATCATAAGACCAACTGATTCAGTCAAGAATCATCCATGGATTCTAAAGCCTATAAATCTGAGGCGCAACAGTTTATTAATGAAAAACATCACTCCACAAGATAGTTACTGTTTGAAAAGAGGGAGAGAGTAACACTGGTCAAACCTGGCAGATGGGGCCTTAACCGAAGGCTCAAGGTCAACATGGCCAGAAGTGAGACAGACAGACATTGTGTGCTTCTTAAAATGATGTCCTGAGAAGAACTCAGTGTCCCCTGTGCAGCACTGCTGCAAAAGTTCAAAACCTGAATCTAAGCAGGAGGCGACTTCAAACAGACCCAAACTGAAGGATACACTCATAGTAACGGACTTACTCCTCAGAACTGTCAATGCCGTGAGGCACAAAGACTGAGACACTGCTCCGGACAAAAGGCTCCCAGAAGCAGCATGTGGCCCAGGGCTTTCCTACTACAGACACGTTTTGGGAATAACCGATGGAATCCAAGATCTGTACCTAGATAATATTATCGGATCACTGGTAATTTTCTGATTTTCAAAAAGAATAAACAAGGAGAATGAAGATCTGACTGAGAATGCATCAGTTCAGTTCAGTCGCTCAGTCGTGTCCGACTCTGCGACCCCATGAATCACAGCACACCAGGCCTCTCTGTCCATCACCAACTCCCAGAGTTCACTCAGACTCACGTCCGTTGAGTCAGTGATGCCATCCAGTCATCTCATCCTCTGTCGTCCCCTTCTCCTCCTGCCCCCAATCTCTCCCAGCATCAGAGTCTTTTCCAATGAGTCAACTCTTCGCATGAGGTGGCCAAAGTACTGGAGTTTCAGCTTTAGCATCATTCCTTCCAAAGAAATCCCAGGGCTGATCTCGTTCAGAATGGACTGGTTGGATCTCCTTGCAGTCCAAGGGACTCTCAAGAGTCAGAGAATGCATCAGTTCAGTTCAGTCGCTCAGTCGTGTCCGACTCTGCGACCCCATGAATCACAGCACACCAGGCCTCTCTGTCCATCACCAACTCCCAGAGTTCACTCAGACTCACGTCCGTTGAGTCAGTGATGCCATCCAGTCATCTCATCCTCTGTCGTCCCCTTCTCCTCCTGCCCCCAATCTCTCCCAGCATCAGAGTCTTTTCCAATGAGTCAACTCTTCGCATGAGGTGGCCAAAGTACTGGAGTTTCAGCTTTAGCATCATTCCTTCCAAAGAAATCCCAGGGCTGATCTCGTTCAGAATGGACTGGTTGGATCTCCTTGCAGTCCAAGGGACTCTCAAGAGTCTTCTCCAACATCATACTTCAAGAGCAGCAATTCTTCAGCGCTCAGCTTTCTTCACAGTCCAACTCTCACATCCATACATGACCACAGGAAAAACCATAGCTTTGACTAGACGGACCTTTGTCGGTAAAGTAATATCTCTGCTTTTGAATATGCTATCTAGGTTGGTCATAACTTTCCTTCCAAGGAGTACGCATCTTTTAATATCATGGCTGCAATCACCATCTTCAGTGATTTTGGAGCCCCCCAAAATAAAGTCTGACACTGTTTCCTCATCTATTTCCCATGAAGTGCCAGGGACCAGATGCCATGATCTTCGTTTTCTGAATGTTGAGCTTTAAGCCAACTTTTTCACTCTCCTCTTTCACTTTCATCACGAGGCTCTTTAGTTCCTCTTCACTTTCTGCCGTAAGGGTGGTGTCATCTGCATATCTGAGGTTATTAACCTGCATCTAATGATGAGGAAACTTCAGACAAATACAGAAGTAGGAATTTTAAAACTGTCCATCTGACAGTAGAAACACGCCAGGAGAAAGGACAGTAAACAGGTACAACAAGAAAATGTGACATATAAGCTTAGACTGGATCTTATACTACAGGGGGAAAAATGTTATAAACGACAATAGTAGGTCAACTGACAAACTGTGATATAGATTAGATAAAAATATTCTAACAGTGTAAATTTATGAAATAGTTACTGCTGTATAAGTGAACATCCCTGTTCTTAGGAAACACACACTAAAATATCCAGGGGTAAAGGGCCATGATATATGCAACATTCTCAAATGATTCAGAAAAATTATACTGATACACACACATATACACATATAAAAACAGAACAAGAAAATACACACAAATGATAAAGTTAATGGGGAAAATGTTAACAGTAAGAGAATCTAAGGAAAACTAGTTTTTCTTTGCATTATCCTTGGGTTTTTTCCCAACCTTGATTTTTAATGTCCAAACTAATACTCAGAATTACCATGAAACAGATAAAGAGATCAGCAGTCTTCAAAAACAAACTACACTGAAAGTTACTGTTTAAATATGTTAACAATAACTGTTATTTCCTAAGTGTTCATTTGAGAGATGGGGTGTCTCAAAATGGCCATGCTAGCTCCTAAGGGAAACACAACTAGAAAGAAGGTGAAATGTGCAAAAGAAATTCCACGACATGTAGCTAAGGTCCTAAGTTTCTCTAGAGCCAGGTTACCTGCCTCTGAACTTGGGCTCCAAGTCGTGAGCTTCCCTAAGCTCCGATATTCTATAAAGTGGGAATGATAATGCTATTTATCTCCTAGGGCTTTTGTGGGATTAATGGAACAATAGGTGGAGGGGGGAAACCACGTTTTTGCAAAGTGCCCAACACATGGTAAGCACTCATTATTATTATTGCTGTTATATCATTACCTTTGTACTGTAATGTATCTGCCACAGAGTAATGGGGCTTTTGGTAACTAACTACAAAGAACACCAGAGAAGAATTCATGTTTATCCAGCCCCCAAATATACAGATACTCTGATTTTAAGGGCCAGGTTTTAAGGCAGAATAGCCCTGGGGTGGGAAAAAAAAAAGGTCCTCTACCAAATTCTCAAGACTTGATGAAAGTATCAGTTGAAAATATCTCATTCTTCCCCATCTAATTTCTATGTTCACCAAGTAAAGTTAAGGTCCAAACTTTATCCTTTTGACCAGATTACAACTGACCACAGTAACCTTAACGAGTTACATGGCTGAGATGTTCAATATCCTGTAAGCTTGTAATTCTGCTTAGCTTACTTAACATCGTTCAGTCTCACAGTCCTCATCAACTCTGAAAGAAGTGATAAAATCAAAATTCTTTCCCTGCAAGGTCACACACTAAGAGAGGGAGGCCCAATCAAACCACACAGTCTCCCTCCTCCTGAAGGCCTGCCTGGGGTCAGCGGCTTCCCTCCCTGATGGGAATGTAACTACCACTGTGGACGTGTTAACTTTCCGAAACATCTATCATGGGTGGACCATCTGTCTTCATTAACCGCAGGACACCTAATGGACACTGTGCAATTCAATACTCACTGATTAATAAACACCAGCCTTCAAGAGAAACAGCACTGAGTATCAATCGATAACTTTGTGTTAATCATTCAAAAAGGGGGGGGGGACGTGGCTGAATCAACTCTGAAATTAATGTTAACTTTTCAGGCAACATATTTCAGAACACTTCAAAAAAACTAACTTTTAAGCATAAATATCACACAGGTTCACCATACAAATACATTAAAACGCCCACACTGTATAACACCACACAGAATAACTATCGGAAAAAATTTACTAATAACACTGATTTCTAGTATTACTCAGTAAGATTTTCTTTGAACCTTCACATAATCTTCAGTAAAAGCCAAGGATCTCTTTTAAAAACAAAGAGAATATCCAGCTATTGTTCCTAAATGTTCATTTTCTCTTCGCAGCTTTTATTTTAACATATTTATGTTCTCTCACCATCAAAGGTAGCAGAAATATACACACAATGTAAATAAATTCTGTGTCCTGTTTGCCATCTTTTGTACTTTTCTACTGAAACAAATGACAAAATTCTCTTGTTTCTCATTCTTATAGGAGAAAAAAAAAATATCCAAGAGGAATAAACAAACTCCTAAGAGATCTCCTTTGCGCTTCCTCTATGGAATTACAGACTTTCTGGATACTGGGCCCCGCCATCAAGTCCCTCCTTTCCACACCAGCACTTTCTGAAAACAAGGCCTCCTTACACCGTGAACATCCTTTTCCTTAAGTGACACAAACATCAAATGTCCCTTCAAAATTTAAGAGATAAAAAATTTCCTCCATCTTTATTTCAGGTCTCATTCTCCAGATTTCTTTAGCATATAGAGAGAAGTATGGTCCTATACCTTACAAGGTTAATGACAGTATCAACTTAAGCCTATGCTTACTTACCGTTTCCAATAAATAATGTTCAAAGTTCAAAAGGTTAAAAAAAAAGTATTCCTTGTCCTCCGCTATCTACTTCCTTCTTCTAAAGACATGAAAATGTTATAGTTCATTTTTTATTCTTCAGAGATGTTCTTTTTTTCTTTTCTATCTACCCATCCATCTACCGCTTTTTATAAGTTCTTTTTTTACACTCTTCTATGCTTTGTCCTTATCTAAGATTGTATCTTCAAGAATACAGCATATCAAAATATAATAGGCTTCCTTTTTCTATCTTACTGGCTATATAGGACTTTTAAAATATGTTGAAACCAGTTTCTGTGGTCCTACTCTTCTTGGTCCACCAATTCACTAAACATGCATTGTGCTGGACAAGTCCACCTGATTTAAAATGAGTACATACACATTCCACTCCCAAATGTAAATATCTTCTATATACTAGATCATGTTATAGCAACGCAAAAATTGTTGGGTGTCATCATTGCACTGGGGTTACACAGAATAAAGTTCTCTTTAGCAGGTATTTAAAGGTGAAATGTCATAGCACCTGCAACTTATATTCAAGTGGTTAAAGAAAATCATATAAATATATATACATCACATTTGATTCAAAACATGTACATACACAGAGCATGACACAAGTGTGGCAAAAATGCTAATAACCAATTCGTCTAGAAGAAGGGTAAACAGGTGTTTATATTACTGTTTTCCTAAGGGTTTGACAGTTTCAAAATTAAAAAATGAGGTAATAAAGGAATTTCCACAAGGGTCCCCTCATTTACTACCCTAAAACATACAACTGTCTCTTCCCGATTCCCAGGCCTATGTCCTAACCGAACCCAATCCCACCCCTTCTACTCTCCCCTAAAAGAGAATTAAAACAAGTTATTTAGCTGTTCTTAACTCAAACCGCTCAAATGTTGTGGCTCCTTAGGGTCTTCTCCTCCTGCTCGAGTCCTTCTCCCTTCTCTCTCCCTGTCTAGTCACTCTCTGGGGACACTCAGACATTCACTGCATCTTTTCAGGGCCCTAAGCACTGAGAACCCAGCAAGAGAGTAAATGCCCAGAGGAAGAAGCTCTGGATGAAGAATTCTTTTGTAATTCCTACAGCACCCAGTTCAAAAAGCGTTTATTGAAATAATGGGTTTTTTCAAACAAAGAAGGGCATGGGAACCACTGGTAAGCAATGAGGGAAAGGTCTCAAAGCTCAGTCTTTTTAGAAAACCTTCTCCAGTCTCTTCATCTTTTTCTCCAAAAGGTTAACTCATCTTTCTCAACCTTCCAGACTGCCACGACTGTCCACTCCCTGACACAACAACATATTATCCTAGTGAGAATGGAAAAACCTGTTTCACAATCCCAAATAAAGCAACCCTAGAAGTGAGAATAACCAATTCTCTTACATTTTATTTACATGACGTTACTCAACACAGTAATACACTGTCAACAATTTGCCAGGGGGGAAAAAAAGTACCTCTCAGTCATCTGTCTATGGAATATTCCCGCATGGCACTCTTTCACCAGTTTGAAACTAAGGGAGACCAGCCTCTGAATGTGTGTCTACTTTGGTTAATCAAGAGGCAGCTGAGACAACAAGCTGTGTCTAACAACAATACACTTTGGAAAAGCTGATTCACTAATAAGATACAATACAAAGGATGCCTACTAAAAAATAGCAACGCTTCTTGAAATAAGACTCAAGTTAAAATTTTACAAATGTGAAACAGGAAAATTCTAAATCTATTTCATTTTTCTCACCTGAGTATAAGTCACAAGCCTGGAAGAGATCCTGTAGTTCAAGCCTCCAAAAAGAAAGATCCAGAGAGGTTAAAACCCCTGATTCAAACACCCGACCACTGGCAAATCCAAGTCAAGCTAGGTTTAGAACTCACATACTCTCTCCAGACTTCTCTGCCCA
The DNA here is from genome assembly GCA_006408675.1 of Madoqua kirkii. Lineage (NCBI taxonomy): Eukaryota > Metazoa > Chordata > Mammalia > Artiodactyla > Bovidae > Madoqua > Madoqua kirkii. The sequence goes on along the minus strand of SJYC01078011.1, from coordinate 33,040 downwards.
TGTTACCTCTCAATTTCAGAAATTAAGTTTCTGAAAAAAAGAAACAAAAACATTCTATCTGAAAAAAGTAGAGGGGATGAGGAAGGGGAGGAAGGGGGAGACTTAACTCTAGTCAGCTATGCCACTAACCAGGTGTGTAAAATTAAGTAAACTATCTCCTCTACAGAATAAGGAGACTGAATTCAATTAGCTCTGAAGCCCTGGAGAGCTAGATAGAATACACTCTGATTCGTGAGAGTGGTAGAAGCAATAGCTGTGTATTTAACACAAGTTTGACTCAGTCACATTTTTCATACCAAACTTAGTATAGCTTAGGCAATTTAAAAACAGTATTGTTAACTCAAACCACACCTTTTACCAAAATTGGCATAAATACAAAGACTCTCAAAAGTCATTATCTACTATTACCTACATTTTGGCAGGACGTCCTTTAGCACAAAATTTAAACTTCAATCTGAAACCTATTTGAATGCCTATTTAAATATCCCAAAGAGTTTGGAAAGTTATACATTTCACAGTTATTTTCCATTCAGCACGGCATCCGCTATAGAAACATACTCACATCTTTAGAAATAGAAGTCTTCAGAAATAGTCTGCGCCAGCATCTCGTCACAGGAAAGCCTGCCTTTGGCTCTGGGCTGCCATTTCGTCAGGCTAACGAGAATGCCTGTGGGAACTGTCCGTTGTTACTGGGCTACCCATACCAGGAATGGGAAAGGCAAAAGGAAAAGGGGAAAAAGAGAAGAAACAGAAAAGAACACAAGAGAGGGCTTGGGGAAGGAGGGAAATCAAGAGAGTTAAAGAACACGGAAAAACAGAAAGACAGGAGAATAAACAAGAAGCGCGACGGCCTTCAGCGCCCCAGCATCCACAAGCCTTCGGACAGACTGCAGACACCTTGAAGCGTTCCTGTCTGTCTGTTTTTCTTTTGTTCTGATCTGGACAGAAAGTTTGCGCAGAGAGGACATGTTTACTTGTGCCTGCTCCTAGACTCCGGGTCAAGGATTAGGATTCCAACATGTGAACAGTAACACAGAAGGAGCTCCGATCCAAAATACACTAGACTGTTTACCGGGAATGTCCAGGACCTGACATGTTCCTAGTGACTCATCTTTCCAGAGCGTGGATCTCTTAACTCCACAAGAGCACCATGATCCAAAAAGATGTTTTAGCAAGTACTATGTATATTTATACAAATGCAACTCGGTGCTTTCAAACAACTGGTGCTGTCCAAACTCAACAAAGAAATACAGTCCTCCAAAGGACGGCATTTCCCGTCAGATCCTCAGGATGCCATGGCGGTCGACCTTCAACCACATAGGCCCCTTCTCAGCAAAGCAGCTGAAACAGACACAGAAGGAGCCTGGGATCTCATGCCATCATCACGTCCCCCACACACGAGCAAACGCTCTAGAGCTATTATAAGTCATGGTTTCTTTCACAGATGATCACTTTAAAAATCACTTTAAAGCCAATCTGTTGCTGGAAATATTTCTGTTTTTTAGAATTTTAAATGATCTTCTATTATTGAAAAATATGTGTCTTGAAAATATGCTGCAGCTGATATGAAATGACTAAATAGGGTACTGATTCACTAAGCTTATGAAGTCCTTGTTCTAAACTGCTAGTTAGGTGTTAACAAAGATAGACATAAGGCACAGAGCACACTCCTCTGTTCAGAAAAATTAAATTCATAGCAGAAGGAATCTTCAGTTTGAACCCTTTAAAAGTGGGAGCAAACAAGGATTTTGCTACCTTTTTCATGAAATTAGAAGTCTGCAAGCACAGTAACTTCATCAGTTAACTAAAAGGCATAAAACAGATCACAGATTTCAAAGATAAAGTCTAAAGAAAGGCTATGAATGGCATTTTATTTAAAAACACTTTTCACTTGTTGTTATCAGGTACCTGCATTTTTAGGCACGAAGACTGAAAAGTCATCACAAATTCTATTGGGGCAGAGCCTATAAAAAAAGATATTATAAGATTTTTTAAAGATAAAATTAGAAAAAGCTGAAGGAGTATTACTGACACAAGAACAAAGCCGATGAAGTAAGTGTTGCCAGTATAACTAGCAAAGATTAATCTCTGGAAATATAAAAAAGCAAAAAATGATAATTATAGACTTTTAGAAAATGGACAATAGGTGCAATGAATGTATGACACATCAATATAAAAGCAGAAAGCACACAGCTGTCAATGACAATGATAAGAAGTCTGGTGTAATTAATATTATAAAAAGATTCAGTACTAACAAAAAGTGAAAGTTGCTCAGTCGTGTCCAACTCTTTGCAACTGTATAGTCCATGGGATTCTCCAGGCCAGAATACTGGAGTGGGTAGCCTATCCCTTCTCCAGTGGATCTTCCCAACACAGGGATTAAACCACGGTCTCCTGCATTGGCAGGTAGATTCTTTACCAACTTTTAATGAGTTGTACAATAACTAATAGAAATATTAAGCAAGTTCCCTAGTATATTAAGCAAGTTCCCCAGTTGTCCATATGTCACCTCGTGCTTCCATCATAGACATGAAGGCAGCAGCAGAAGATTCCAGTTGGGTCAATTAATTTTCAGGTCTTCTGATGTAGATGCATGTTAAGTCTGGAAAGTATGGAAAAGCATGCTCTTGGGACTCCTCCCTAACTCCTGAAGGAAAGAGGGCCAAACACACTGCACACAGACTAATCCAAGGAGTCCTGGACTGCCCGACTGTGGAACTCAGAAGCAACACCCTACACGGAGGCGAGTCTTGATTAACAGGGCTTCCTTTGAGGCTCAGCTAGTAAAGAGTCCACCCACAATGCAGCAGATCTGGGTTCCATCCCTGGGTTGGGAAGATTCCCCTGGAGAAGGGAAAGGCTACCCACTCTAGTATTCTGGCCTGGAGAATTACAGTCCGTGAGGTCACAAAGAATCAGACATGACTGAGCAACTTTCACTTTCACTAAGCTAAAGTACTCCCACGAGGCTTTACAGTCCTATAACATAATGCGAAAAACTCAATCACAGCACATTAGGGCCAGAAACACCTTGCTCCACCAAGCCCTCATTTTACAGGTGAGCGGCCTGCGGCACAGACCTGGACACTCTGAAGGCTCTGTATGAGTGGGAACTAGAAGCCAGTGGAAAGAATACAGAGCCTCCAAGCACAGCATCCAAAGAGGCAGGTACCCACTGATCATTATCAGGTATTAACACTATTCTAACCTCAGTACTGGAGAAGGAAATAGCAACCCACTCCACTATTCTTGCCTAGAAAATCCCGTGGACAGAGGAGCCTGGTGGGCTGCTGTCCATAGGGTCGCACAGAGTCGGAAACGACTGAAGAGATTTAACAGCAACAGCAGCAACCTCAATACTCTTTCCACCAAACTTAAATAAGATCAGTCACAGCACAGAAAAGAGAACTAGAAGGAAAAAGGAAGAAAGATGTAGAGGTGGGATCATAAAGGACATCCACAGGGGTCTTTGGCCCACCAGAAGCCAGCCACCTGGCTGTCAGAGAAACAGAAATGTCAGGAGCTGGAAGACAGGGCCCTCAAGAGATGTGGGAGGACAATGGTGGATGCTGCCAAGAGCTAGTTGTTAAGTGTGTTCACTGTCTGAAGCATAGGACGCTTTTCAAAGGTATTGAGGGTGGAGGTGGGGAAGCGGGGACAAACTCTAAGAAAGATGGAGGGTGGGATCATACAGCAGCACCTTCCTCTCCTCTGGTTGCTCAATGAAAACTGGCCCATGGGCACTCTTGTCATGAAGACTGCCAAGCCCAGCCTCAAACTGTCAAGTCTAAAGAATCCAAAACTATCTCACAGATTTTGTTACAAAGATTCTATCAGATATTTCAGTCTAGAAATGTCTGCAGATCTGAGTAGCAAATCACATGGAGTGCTTTTCAAAGTAATCAATAGCAGATCAAAAGTTAAGGTAGTATCCATGAAATACAGTCTGAAACCGATTATATGGATGCTAAATCAACTCTAAGATTTAAGGTTCAACCCTTGTTGTATAAAAGAAGTTAGAAAATAAAAGAATTTTGAGATAAAATTTAAAACTGATGTGAAAAGATGTGAAAAGCAAGGGAGACTTCATGGCCTCAGCCCAGATCTGCGGCCTCCGCTACACAGATGATTTGTTTCCTAATCCATAAAACACACCAGTAATAAGCACTGCACATGCCTTCCAGGAATTTGATTTAAACTAGTTAACGATCAGAAAGCAATCTAAAAGTGTAAACACTGCATGAATTCTGGGCATAACTTTGGAAAGGCATTTGATGTAAGTAATAGCATCTGGTGATTAATTTGAAGGATTCGCCGGAAATGAAAAGGAAAGCTCATTAATTTATTTTTCTAACAAAAGAAGCTTGTGCTATTAACTAGTCTTGACATACCTACACACAGGTTTAGAACACTTAATACTTAAAACCTTTCATTTTTATCCTCCCATTCTTTACTCTTCACCTGTTTCTTTTCTATTTCCTTGCTTTCAGATAAGACTATGTGCGCACTAAGTCACTTCAGTTGTGTCCAACTCTTTGCAACCCTACGGACTGTAGCCCACCAGGCTCCTCTGTCTATGGGGATTCTCCAGGCAAGAATACTGGAGTGGGTTGCCATGCCCTCCTCCAAATCTTCCCAACCCAGAGATCGAACCCAGGTGTCCTACATTACAGGCAGATTCCTCTGTCCAGAAGTCTGGGATTTCCCAGGCAAGAATACTGGAATGGGTTGCCATTCCCTCCTCTAGGGGATCTTCCTGACCCAGGCAGCGAACCCTTAGGTCTCCTGCACTGGCAGGTGAGTTCTTTACCACTAGCGCCACCTGGGAATTCCCCCCAAATCTTCCTATGCTTTCTCTTCCAATAAATTCACTCATTAAAATGCATTGTCTCCATTTCTAAAATACATCTACAATTATTTGCATTTTCCTTTTCTCACAATGCTCAAAGGCAGATTCCTCTGTCCAGAAGTCTGGGATTTCCCAGGCAAGAATACTGGAATGGGTTGCCATTCCCTCCTCTAGGGGATCTTCCTGACCCAGGCAGCGAACCCTTAGGTCTCCTGCACTGGCAGGTGAGTTCTTTACCACTAGCGCCACCTGGGAATTCCCCCCAAATCTTCCTATGCTTTCTCTTCCAATAAATTCACTCATTAAAATGCATTGTCTCCATTTCTAAAATACATCTACAATTATTTGCATTTTCCTTTTCTCACAATGCTCATTGTTAACTCACCTAAACTACTAAAACAGCCTCCGAGCTGGTCTCCCTGCCCACTGTCAATCCATTTCTCAGACAGCAGCTTGAATATTTTTTTTCAAATAAATCATGTCATTAAAAATAATAATAATAAAATGCACTGTCAAATCTCACTTCTGGTCACCCCAACCTTGAATCCATCTGACTCTTGACACTCAGGAGTCTAATCTGGAATGCCTCCTCAGCACCACCTGTTAGACTGCCGTGGCATCTCCATGACCCAAGCCCTCCTCCTAAGTCCACCTCCTCTTTCACCTCCTCCCCCTCACCCCAGCCTGGCAAAATAAACATATACTCTGCGTAAGAACAGTGTGGTTGCTCTGCAAGAGCTGCTCTAAGAGGTCTCCTGGTGTCTCCACTGCCTTCCTAGAGATTCCAGCACCAAAGCCCCTTCACTGGGAAACTACAGAGCCTCCAATGTTCCCCAAAGTCCACAAAATAGGGAATGGCCATGCCCTGGCTTACTCTTCATCTCCCAACGGGAACCTCATTCCTGTAACCAGGAGTCTCCTATGAGGCAGTTACTTTCAGAGGACGATCCCCATTTAACATTATCAGAACCCATTATGTACCCATGCTGCTACTTCTAAGTTGCTTCAGTTGTGTTCGACTCTGTGCAACCCCAGAGACCGCAGCCCACCAGGCTCCCCCGTCCAGGCAAGAACACTGGAGTGGGTTGCCATTTCCTTCTCCAGTGCATGAAAGTGAAAAGTGAAAGTGAAGTCACTCAGTCATGTCCGACTCTTCGTGACCCCATGGACTGCAGCCCACCAGGCTCCTGCATCCATGGGATTTTCCAGGCAAGAGTACTGGAGTGGGGTGCCATCGCCTTCTCCCACAGACTGGCTTTAATTAAGAAAAGACCTACATCTCAATAAACAAATAAATAAAATATTAATTTAGTGAGTTCTGACAATTACCTAATGTGCTATATCTTGCCCTATAGATGTGTATTAAGAGGCACTTGGTTAGATTCGATACCTAAACATTCAGGTTAAGAGAGTAGCGAATAGTTTTGTCATTTAATAGCATCAGTAACATTTCAACATATTTTACATAGAAACTTCCACTATTGGGTAAGAACTCCAATCTGAGTTTTAACGGACTCTGAATTTTCGCAAACTATATGGGATTCTGAAGAAACTCTCCTTCAAAATTAATTTAATCCATTTAAAACGTTGAAACCTCAGTTTTCCATACAGCAATCTTTAAATGAAATAATGTTGCAGAAATCAAAGGGTAGGTGTTACAGCTTGAAGAGGAGGGGAAAAGGTGTAGAATCATGGAACTTTAGAAGAGATGACCAAATCCAGTGGTTCTCAAAACACAGTCCTTTGACCAGCAACATCAGCATCACCTGGGAACTTGTAAGAAACGCAGACTATTAGGCCCACCCGAGAGAGACCTAATGAATCAGAAACTCTGAAGTGGGGTCCATCAATCTGAGTTTTCACAATCTCTCAATGAAGTCTACATACACTAAAGTTCGAGAACCACTGACCCAATCCCACCACTCCACTGAAGAGAAAAGAAATGTGGCTAGCAACTTTCTTCAATTCTTATACCAAGTTAGCGACCAAGGTCACTGAAGAAAATTGTCAATACATCTTCAAAACGACTCTTAAGCTATTATATCTACATCCAAATAGTCACAAAGGATCTTCTAAGCTGACCAGGTCTTGCAAGTGTAATTCTTGCATCACTGCTTTAAACTTGTGGTGGTGGTGGTGTAGTTGCTAAGTTGTGTCAGAATCTTTGTGACCCCATGGACTGTAGCCCCCCAGGCTCCTCTGTCTATGAGTTTTTCTCCAGGCAAGAACACTGGAGTAGGTTGCCATTTCCTTCTCCAGGGGAGCTTTCCCACCCAGGGATTGAACCTGGGTCTCCTGCATTACAGGCAGATTCTTTACTAACTGAGCCAATACTTAGGCAGACATGAATTCTTTTTGTCACGAGCAATTCACATTTAATACCTAAGGAAAAAAAAAAAAAAGACTTCACATTATTGACCTGTCCATAAAATCAACAACTCAAATCTCATAGGCTTTCTTATTTGTTTGGTCGAGTGGGTTAACTTTTAGTACTGACAGCAGCAGTGGGTTTTGTCTTGCAATCACTGTGTTTTGGTTCAGGTTTGAGGACAACAGCAGAAATTTATGGGGACTCATGGCTGATGGTTTGTTTTTGATTTGGGGGCTCCCCACCATTACCACCAAAGATATTTACACGCCAAGGGCATTTGAAAAGGAATCATAAAGAACTAAGAGACCAGAAACTGCTAAAAGATCTCCCTCAAAAAACTTCACATTTTATCTTGGCACATAGCATATGATTTTCTTTAGAAAACAGATTTCTGTTTTCAATTATACTTTACTTACCCTGCTTTAAAGTTAGTTTTCAGGCTTTCTTGGTGGCTCAGTGGTAAAGAATCGCCTGCCAGTGTGGGAGACCTGGGTTTGATCCCTGCTCTGGGAAGATCCCACATGTCAGGAAGCAACTAAGCCCACCCCCCACTCCCCCACACCACAGCTGCTGAGCCTGTGCTCTAGAGCCCACGAGCCACAACTACAGAGGCCCTGAGCCCTAGAGCCTGTTCTCTGCAGCAGGAGAAGTCACAGGGATGAGAAGCCACAGCGATGACGAGCCCGTGCACCACAACTAGAGAGCAGCCCCCACCTGCCGCAACCAGAGAAAAGCCTGCGCAGCAGCGAAGACCCAGCACGCCCAAAAGTAAATACATTTAAAAAAACAAAAATAGTTTTCATGTGTGCAACACACAGCAGCAGAATGACAGGAAGCTAGTCTGTGTCTCCCAGGAATGAGGACAGGGCTATAATCCAGCCACACGGAAGACCACAAGCGAGGCAGTCTGATGCACAGCATCAAGAGCAGACTACATCGTCTTCTGCAAGTACCAGACCACATATGCAGCTGCGTCACCAACCCACCAACACAGAGTCAACCATGTGAAAGATGAACTACGATTGCAGCCTTAGGGCTCCGCTCTAAACAGATGTTTGATGTATCTCATACCTTTTCATATAAATATTTTAAAATCTGGTAGTGGTTATCTGCACAACTAAACATCTGTTTCTATTTACACTTTAAAATATTTTCTTTTGAAAAGTTTATAACTTGGGTGTTAGGATTATCACAGACTGAGATGTAGGGGTTTAAGAGGTAAACGTTTCCATTCCCGTTTCCCAGATAGAAGCTGTTTTCTCAATGTCATGCCATACGAGACATATTTTCAGTCCTCTGTTCAGACTCTATTAACATCTATAATTACCTTTGATTTCACAAACCATATTTCCTAACTAACACGGCTCAGTGCATGACTCATTCTTTGAGGAAGAAGCACAGAACAAGTGTGCAAAGCAATAGAAACAACTACTTCAATTTGACTTCCAACGCCCTCCCTGTGACCTGAACACCAAAGCTTTTTTGTGACTTTATTTTTCAAACTGTCATCAAATAGGGGTAACAATTCTTGCTACAGGAAAAGGAATCAAAGTCACTGAACTAAGGATAATATCCCTGGAGAGACCGCATTCATCCCTTGGAAGAACTGTAAGTTACAGGGCAGTCACTGAGTCTCGGCCTCCTCTGTAGCTCCACAACATACCCTCTGGGGCTAAATTCAGGGGGTGAAATTATCTGAGCGTTCTTCCATTCACCAAATGTTTCTGGGCACTTGCCACGTGTCAGGCATCATGCAAGGACGCTGGGGAAATAACGGCCAGCAAGACCAACATAGCGCCTGCTCTTCACAGTACATCTAAGGAAGTACTGGTTAAGCTCATGGGACTTCCAATCAGTGTATACACCAAGGATTCAAATCCATTTGCTGTTCTAAATAATTACTCGAAACCATAATGACCCATAATCACTCCACTCTGCTCCTGAAAATGGGAGACCACGTGAACTCCATGAAAAGCCCACAGACCACAGACAGATGCTTGACAATATGGAGGCCTCACGTAGGGTAAAAATATCCTGGAAACACTGATCTATGAATGGCAAGCACAGTGTTATGCGCTATAAAATGAATCAAGATTTTTCTTTTAAAGGCAGAAAACTGTAAGTCAACATTTACCTATCAAACACTAGACTCAAACGTAAGCAAATCCTCTGTAACTGTCCAATGCAGCAGCCACCATCCACTTGTGGCTATTTTTAAATCAATGAGAACTTTAGTTCCTATGTCACATAGACACACTGAAAGTGGCTCACAGCCTCAAGTACTTAGTGGCTATCACTTCTAAGTCATAAATATATCATTATAAATCATTTCTATCATTCTGGAAAGCTCTATGGGACAGTGCTACTCTATAAACACCTCTGTAATATTAAATCTGAAAGTTACAGTGTAATGAAATGTGATGACGCATCTGTACTCAGCTACGATACATAGAAGTTTGTTCATCAACAATATAGTGTCATTTCTTCTTTCTAAGTAAGTCGAAAAATGGTAATATTGAACATCTCTCCCAGAGCTCACAAGTAAACACTTGTAAATTGAGAATGAAATTGGGAAACAAGTGAAAAGCTGAGTACATTTAGTCCTGTCCTTCCTACTCCTTTGACTGGAATATGTTGGTGGTACCCTGTATTCTCTGTTCAAAGATGCATGGTTTCAGCCTAGCAGCAGAAGGGAAGACAGGAAAGAATGAAGATGAGTGATCAACCCAAACAGTACAACTCAAATTCAGTTTAGACTGACACAATAACTGTGGATGCCCGCAGTGTGCCAGTAGTACACAAATAATCACCATTTCAACCTTTCATAAGGTCAATTTAGTAGAGGTGTCCAACGCACAAACAAAAAACAATAGATGTTGTGAAAAAATGCACTGAGACACATCCGTGCAAGGAATGGAGGTGACACAGCAGGATGTTCCCAAACACCTTTCAGGAAGAAATTGGGGCTTCCCTGGTGACTCAGACACTAAAGAATCTGTCTGCAATGTGGGAGCCTTGTGTTCAGTCCTTGGGTAAGAAAAGTCCCCTGGAGAAGGGAATGGCTACCCACTCCCCTATTCTTGTCTGGAAAATTCCATGAACAGAAGAGCCTGGCAGGCCCCAGTTCAGGGGTCACAAAGAGTCGGAGATGAGTGAGTGACTAATATTTTCACTTTCATGAGAAATTAAGACTAATGTCCTAAAGGAGGTACCCTATTATAAGCAAAAGGCAGAGCTGTCCACCGGAACCACAAATTGGTTTGACAGTGCTGGATTAAAGGTATCTTTGGTGGTCAACAAGGATGAGGATGACAAGGGAGGGAGGGAGATGGGGTTAGAGAGCTATTTCCATGCCAAAAAATAGCTTACACTCAATTGTATCAGTCTTGCCCTAGTGGTTATGTCTGTCTATAAGCTTCCCTAACCAAAACTGCAAGCCACATGAAAACTAGTCTCCGAAACTTGGTAAGTAATTTGCCTACATCTGCCATACAGCCAACAGTATTAGAAAGCAAGCATTAGGAATACAAAGACATTTCTTTGTGACGCAGTACCACTTAATAAATGTGTATTGTCACAAAAACACTGTAATTAAAACCCTCTGTTTTTAAGGATAAAACCTCTATTGCCTGTGAGTTTTATTTCTAATATTCTTAGAGAATATATCAAGGAACACAATTTCAAAACAGATTACTTCCGCATCTAAATATTCCCACTAAGACTTGATCTGACAGAAGAAAATGAAACAGATGAGAGAGAAAAGAAGATACAGAAACAACACTTCTGTACTCCAGAACAGAGTAGTTTTTTTTTTCCTCCTAAATTTTCAAGGCAAAACTGCTGCTACTCTATATACTAACTACCTTGCACATTCTGCTACAACCAGCCAATGACCAACAAAATTATATCGTGTCCAGCAACCTAAAGGACTTCTGTGAATGCTTGTGTAAATGCAAAAATTATCTGCATCTTCTAGACTCTTCACTTTACACATATGTTCAAGTCTCAAAACAACGTCCATGGAATCAGTTCTCTCCAAATTACTGGGATCCCCTCTTCAAAGAAACTTAGGGAAAATGTTAGTAGCCTATATAGGTCTCAATGAATTAACCAGGTGATTCTGGTGATTCTTCTCCCTTTCATATAAGCAAAAATTTGCAAATAAAAATACATATATATTTATATAAATTGGCTGGTCCTTGGGCAAACACAAAACTATTCCTATTTGCACAAACACATGCCATTTAGGTAAAGGTAGATTTCCTAAGTAACACACGTAATGACTAAAAGACTGCGTTTTGAAATCAGCTTGCCTGGGGTTCTAGTTATGGATCGTCACTGACCAACTCTTACTTAACCTCCTGAGCTTCCACTGCGTCACTTGTAAAATGGGGGTAACAATGTTTCATCAAGAATGTCAGGGCATGCCAGCACATAGCTACCAGCATCTACTGACAGATCAACACCTGTTGGCTATTTCAGCTATTTCGTCCCTAAATATGGATGGTTTCACAGCCGTCTATTCCAGCCAGCTGGTTCTGTAAGCTCTCAATCTTCTTTCATCAAAAACACTTACGGAGGTTTAAACACACACAATACGCTCAGCCCTATTTGGATTTGGGTTCAACTGGTCTAGGATTGAGCCGGGCATCAGAATTCTTTCTAAACCGGTCCAATTACTTACAACTTGCAGTCTGGATTAAGAGCCACGGATAGGTCTCTATATGCCCACAGAGATTCACGCCAGCAGAGTCTGTTGATTTCCAACTGAAAGAGCGCAGGCGGGCTCCCAGCCCGGATGGAGCAGGCTCGCCTGGATGCTGCGAGGGCGAACTCAAAAGTGCGGTGGGATTTACACCCACGCCCGCACACCGCTCCTGAGGACCAACTCCCACGAACTCCACCAGGTGGGGCCTGGACACCCGGCGCGGTCATCTGTCTGGGGCACACGCCCCCTCGCCCCTTCGGCGACAGCACCCCTCGGGCTCCCGGCCCTCCGGACGCGTGCGTCACCGCGCCCCGGCCCCCTCCCGCCCCCGGCACGTGACTCGACACGCGCCAGCTGCACGCGGGCTCCATCAAAACAAAAACAGAGAGGGCCGGCCGGCCGGCCAGGCGGCGGGGAAGGCGCGGGGGCGGCGGGCGCGCCCCCGCTGCCGCTGCCGCGCCTCCGCTGCCCCGAGCGCCGCCAAGGCCGCGCGCCCGACCGGCCGGGGGCGGGAGGGCAGAGGGCACCACCCTGTTTACAGCCCTCGCTCCCGGCCGGGGGCCCCGCCCGGAAACGGTCTCCCGGGAAAGGGCCCTGCCGTGCGCACCCACCCGCGGCCCGGACGTCGGCGCTGGCGTGGGAGGCTCGGGCCGCCGCTCGGAATAAAGCCGCGTCGCCACGGAGCCGGGGCCCCGGGCCCGCGCGAGTCTCCGCTCTTCCTCAGCGCGCCGCCCACGGCCGCTTCGTGTCAGCCCCCGTCACGACTCTGCTACGCACTTCACCCCCAGCTCTCGGCTCCGGCGCTTCCGCAGACCCTCCTCACGTGGCCGCCTCCTCCCGGCCCCCGGTACTCCCCGGCGATCGGGCTGCGGACCCTCCGGCACTTCGGGACCCCGCGCTGCTCCTACCCCGGAGAGAGAGTACATCGCCCGCCTCGGACCACCCCCCCACCCCCGCCACCATCTTCCGCCCCAAGAGGGAGGGTAGGGTGGCCGTGAGCTGTCAGAAGCCCAGTTTTCCACATGACGAACCTCATCTTCACCCTTACACATCCCTACTCCCCCTTCAGCCTAGCTTCGAGATGAATCAGATATTTAAAGCGACGGCTCCGGCGCTTCCGCAGACCCTCCTCACGTGGCCGCCTCCTCCCGGCCCCCGGTACTCCCCGGCGATCGGGCTGCGGACCCTCCGGCACTTCGGGACCCCGCGCTGCTCCTACCCCGGAGAGAGAGTACATCGCCCGCCTCGGACCACCCCCCCACCCCCGCCACCATCTTCCGCCCCAAGAGGGAGGGTAGGGTGGCCGTGAGCTGTCAGAAGCCCAGTTTTCCACATGACGAACCTCATCTTCACCCTTACACATCCCTACTCCCCCTTCAGCCTAGCTTCGAGATGAATCAGATATTTAAAGCGGGGTGGGGAGAGGTTGTCTTCATTTTTCTCCCTGGTCGCAAAAAAAAAAAAAAAAAAAAGAAACGCAGCTCTGCCGATCCGCTCGCTTTTAAGACTCCCCACGCCATCCCATCAAATGCAACTTACAAAATAGAAATGCCCACCACACACCTGCTACGACACCCAGCCTCTGGGAACCTGGAGACCCACCCAGCTCGCCTTCTGGAACCTGCGCCTGGGGTAGCGTGAGAGCGATGCCGTCCGGTTCCCTAAAGTAAGAGGGAGTGAGAGGGAGCTCAGGCACCCCTCCCAGCCCCGCCCAAGAGCGCGATCCTCCGGTCCCCCAACTCGAGAGCGCAGCAGGGCATCCTCCGTCCCTCCCGGTGGAACGAGGAAGGTAGCCAACGGCCTGGGTGCTGGGGGGTGCTGTTTTTCCCCTTTAGAACGCAGACGCCGCGTCCTCTGTGAGCACCCCCACCCCCGTCGCCTTATTTCTGGGGGTCAGCAAAGGTGGGGTTGGGGGAAGACAGGACCAAGTACTCTCGAGGTTCCGGGGATGTGACTCTCCACGGAGTGAAGAGGTGGAATCTCGAAATGGAAACAGTCTTCCCCCCTCCCTCCCCTCCTCCTCCTCCTCTTCTGTTTACCTCAAGTTTGAATTTTATCTGCGCAACATTAGCTGGAATGCGGACATTGAAAAACACACACACACACACACTCTCAACCCGGCAGCAGCTCCGGAGGAGCCATGTGGCATCAAGCCACCTCAAAGGGGAAAAAAGTGCTCTTAGCAACACAAACATGGCGAAATCGCCTCGGCATTCCCGGCTAACGCCACCACCCCTACCTTTCCTCGCCCAGCTCGCCAACATCCCAGCCGGGACCTGCGGGCCTTTCCAGGGGGAGGCGAGGGGCCCCCGGGGAGTCCCCGAGTGGGACCGCGGGGCGTGCGAAAGAGGAAATAACCGGAGTCCACAGTGGAAACGTTTCTGCGGACCATCGAGCCCGCCGCCTCGCAGCAGTGAGGGGATGCCTCTTTTCATCTCGAGAGGTCCAGACGGAGAACAAAATTCCCATCCCGAAGTCCTACTGGGCCGGCTTTCCCCACCCTCCAGAACTTACCTTGGGGCTGAACACACGCTGCCGCTTTAATCCCTTTCTCTTTCCTTCCTGCGGAGCGAGACGCAAGGAGGAAAACGATGCGCATGTATATTTGTAGAGCACAGTCTTCTAGAATTCCCCTTTCATCATCAGGAAGAGCGATGGAGGCTTCGGAGACAGGTGCAGTGCTGGCCGAGGCTGCCGGCTAAAAGTTGTTCTCTTGGCTGTGGGCGGCGAGGGTCCCCCGGCCAGGGCTGGGGACCAGGTCTCCCTTCCCCCCCGCCGGCGTCGCCCACTTCCCGCGGGGAGCTGCTGCGTGCGGCTCGGCTGCAGGGGAGGTGGCGTAGTTTCTCTTCCTCCCACCTCTTCTCACTCACTTGTTTTTGTAGCCGTGGGCTCCCCTAATGCTTTCCTCTCCACAGTGTTGTTTCATTATATCATGTCCATCATGTGACACCGGAGAGGCCTCTCTATGGAAACTTAAAGGGCCTCCCACGTGACTGCAGCAGCAACAACAGCAGCGGCAGAACTGGCGGCGGCGGCCGCAGCCGTTCGTACCACCACCACCACCCACCGAGAGCCCCTCACAGCATCCCGGAGGGGCTCCTGGCTTTGCAGAAGCCCAGATAAGCGAGCCACAGCATCCGGGAGCTGTGGCGTCTGTGCGTGCATGTAGCCTTTGCTCATTACATAGGAAGCCGAACAGAAGGAGCGTCCTTAAATCCTTTCCTACAGTCACAAAACCCACGCTCTGTTAAAATGACACTTCGTGGCTCCTACTTTATTTTCCCCTAGAGCAATGAGTTTTCTATCAGGTCTGATTAAATTTTACCGAGGCAAAAAGAAGAACCGGACTTGTCCCCTCTTCGAGTTCAGCCAGTTCTTGGGTGGCTCAGAAATGACAAAACAATAATAACAGAAATAGAATCAGGCATTTGATACATAATTACCATCATACCAGCTTTAAAGCTTTTCTGGAATCAACATTCCTCCGGTAACTGTGTTGATGATGCTTGCAGGAGCCAAATGCAATGCAGTTTTTCTCTTCCGCAGCTATATTAGGACTTTGTTGCTGACAACAGTAAAAACTTGTTTGTGTCAGGAAGTGAGGTACGACGATATGACTGGAAGGTACAGACAAAACCAAAGTGGCAGCTTTTGCATTACTTTTCTGACCACAATCTTTCAAATAGAAGCAGCTGATTTGTTGTAAAATGCGTAGTGTGTTTGGTGGGAAATCAATCAGAAAAAACACATTTTTCCTCTTAATCATAGTGGACGTGCTAGTCGCTAAAAATTATCTATAGATTTATATATATGTTTGTATACAGAGAAAAAGTCTGTACCTTTATATGATATTTTGAACCCATAACTTTGTCATCATTTCTAGCCTTTAACTGAAGAATTTAACAGACACTTTGAAAGACTTAAGTCCAGTTATGTGTGAATCCATAACATCAGTTTTTAGAGTCTTCCGTGTTATTGAATCACAACCCCCAATCCTAAATCTCTGCCTTAAAGATTGTGTGGATCATAGGATTTTATCCTGTAAATCCAAGCTAAACGGCTCTTTTGATGTTTTAGTTCATGCTTTTCAATTTATAAGGAAAACTCCCTGTTGGATTGGAAGCATTATGAAAAACTTCATAGGAAACTGAAGAGTGGGGCGGAAGATCATGCTTTCTTTGCCTTGACTGTATCTCTTTCCACCTCATCAGTTTCCCTCTGATTATCAGCCATGATGCATGATCTCCACTACATCCCTTCTGATTGCTTATTATGTCCCTCAATATTTACCTTACTATCTAACGCCTAATTCTCCCATCCCTTTCCCCTTTCCTGCTTTTGCCTCTCAATTCACCCTCTGCTGCCTAGATACTTAGCTCAGGCCTCCCCAAATTCTCCCTCCCAGTCCTTCCAAAGCAGGTCCCCTCCCCTTCCCAGCTCGGTCTCCCTTCTCTGCAACTCTACCTCCTTACCTTTCTTTGACCTCCTTTATTCTCCTTCACAGTCTGGCCCTCGACTTCTCGGCCTCTTCTTCCCCTTCTTCCCTTGCAATGACCTGCCTCAACTGGGGTCTCCTTCACACCCTTCTCTTTGGTCCCATCCCTTCTGACGCCGAACCCCCAGCTTTCCTCACGGGCTTGCCTGGTCGGCTTGAGCCTGATTTTGTTCCCATGCCCCTAGGCTGGGAAAAGAGTGTGTGGTGCAAAGCGGGGGCAAGCATCCCCCTCGGCGGTGGCCCCTGCCTGGTTCCCCCTCCGCCCCTCCCGAGTCCCGGTTGCGGCGCTTCCTGGGCGGATGGTTGGGACTTGCTGCGGCAGCTGCGGTTCTGCTGTGTCATGCAAGAAGGAGGCGGCGGCGGCGGCGGCGGCGGCCGGAGCTGGAGGGGGAGGAGGGGAGGAACCTGATCTCTCCGGTAGCGAAGGGCTGGAGGCAAACACCGAGTTCCCCCAGAGCCGCCCGGGAGCAGGGAGGGCTCCGCCACCCCGGGGGGCCCTCCCCGCGGGGCAGATGGTAAGTGGGGCGGCGCAGGTGGTCGCCTTGGGAAGGGAGCGTGCAGGGGGTTAGGTGGGGAGGCGGGGAGAACTAGGAATCACCCTGGCCAAACTGAAGGCGCCCAGTGCCCAGCTGAAAGGGACTCAGGCCACAATCAGGATGACCAGTGGCGATAGTTACCGTTCGAATAACGCCCCGCAGGTGACCCAGGCTACACAGAGGAGGAGTGCATCCTGAACCAAGGACCCAGCTAGAGGCAATGTTTCAGAGTTAGAAAACCATCATCCCATCAGCCCTGGCGCTTTAGGGTACAGCTGAGTAGCAGAAGTCGACATACACCCTATTCCTATAGCCTGACTGAGCTTCATGGGTTGTCTTGTTTAAAACTAGGAAAGGGTATGGAAACCTGCCCAACCTCACTTTAGCCACAGACATAAGGCTCTTGGCCAGTGGCCTTGGACAAACAGCCTGTGGTGCAATTAAACAATCAATAGGAAAAATAGCTTCTTTCCCTTGCCACCCTCCTTTCCCAAGCAGCTCCCACCAAGGTAACCTGTTCTGCTTAAAGGAGAAAGAAAACTATGCCTTATGGTTTCTCTCCCACCTTACCCTCTGTCAGCCTCAGTCCTGCTTCACAAACTGCCTACCCCAGTTTCAGACTGTGATTTACTGTGATGAGGGGACTGTCTAAAGCCTGAAGAATTTTCACCTCTGCTGCCTTTACTGGGAGGGGATTCAGAAATGAAGAACTAAAAGCAGTGACCATGGGGACATGGGGACAGGCTGGGCATGTAGGAAAATTGCTTCTTTTACCTGAGTGCAGTTCTCAGGACAACTTAACATAAACACACATATATATTATATGTATATATGTATATATTATTCTTGTCCATTTTACTCCTGGAAATCAAAGCACTTTCTGCAACATCATTTTTTTTTAATGTCAGTCATACATTAGCAGTAAGGGGTTGGCAGGATTAACTGAAAGGCTAATGACTGTCTCAGAAGCACATGCTGTTGCTAGGGAACTCAAGCTCGTCCTGCTTTCTAATCACTCGTATGTTACGTGGAAATCAAACTTCTCAGGGTGTTATTAAAATGAATGGCATTTGGTTAAAGGAGTTCTCGCTTGTGTTGTAGCATCCTGAATTATTATCGACTCCCTCACACCCACGTATCTTGTTTTCCTAATTTGATTTCTGTATGTGCGTCACTACCAGGGACATGCAGACTAGACCAGTCAGGTTCACTTCCTGTTTCTCAGAACTGGTTTATATTTGGTCTCGTAGCTTTAGCTGGTAAAATATTATCAAACTGATACTCTTGGAAAGAAATCTGTGCTTGCCATGAAAAGCAGTTATCCCAATTAAATTCTAATTCCCGTAGAAAATGTCATAATTTGAGGAATAAGGTATACTGCCAGTTGCCATTTGAGAAAACCATTCTTGAAATGTAAAGCCTAGAAAAACCCATCATCTTTATTTCTTTTACCCAGAATCTTCATTCCTCAGCATTAGAACTAAAACAAACTCAATTTGAGGGCAAATTTAAGTGTGATATTTCTAAAATAAAGCTCAAAAAAAATACACACTGAAGCTGAGGAAATCATTTAGACTAAATAAGGCATAGAACTGAATAGAATCCAGGCCCCAGAAGTACAAATAAGCTTGGGTTAGCATTGGGGCACTCTCAGAACAGAGTGTGATTACAAGGCTGCAGTACAAATAGAAGCCCATCTCTCTGTACTAATTGTCTCTTTTGCCAGTTCTCCTATGTCCCTGGATAAGACAGCCTTGCTTAGTTTTCAGTTCCTTCCTCTTTATAACAAGGATATCAAAAAAGGCAGTATCATAAAGATAAACACTATGTAGTTAGATAGGTTCTGATGTAGATAATTTGTTTGGATGGAAGATAATAGGGTATCTATGGCATTGAGGAGAGACCAGCCAACTGAAAGTTAGGAAATTTTAATAGGCTGGATGACCTTGGATGAGCTAGTACAAGTCTTCTCCTGTCCATTTCCTCATGGAAGCTAAACAAATGCTGGGCTACAGAATCTTTAAGATTCTTTCCATTTACAAAACTCTGTGTTGTACGGAACTCACTGCATAAAAATTTCAATTTTAGCTGAATTTTGCAATGTTAAATCTTGGCACTAAAATTTTAAGACCTATCCATAGAAACCTTGGAGGAAATCATAATGGGAAAGAGTATACTGTTGACACGTCACTTTATAGTTTCAGTTGCCAGACAAATAAAATTTACCTGACTCCCAAAGTACTTAACTCTGCTTACTTTCAGTGTTGTAGGAACAGGGTGAAAGGTAGAAAGGTTGTAAACATGTATCAAAAGCTCCTTTATTCAATTTAGATTTATTTAACCCAAAGTACTTTGATGAGCAAAATGATGGAATGATGAATAAAAGCTATTAAAGAATTACATGATTAACTGAACTCTCATGGAGTTACAGGCAAAATATACCTAGATTTTAAAAATTTTCAGGCTCAAGATGTTAAGAAGTAGCATGAAGAAATGTGAGATTTGTGCCAGAGAGAGAAGATCTGACTTTGAAACCCAACTCTTCCACTTTCTTTATTCATTATTGAGTGCCTGTTATGTGTCAGGTACCGTGCTAGGCACTGGGAATACAAAGATGAATAACAGTCTCCTCTGAAGGATCTTGTAGTTTAATGAGGAGATAGATAAGTACAAAATTGATCACACAATACTAGGATGTTAGCAACACAGGAGCTCATTGTAAAGGTATACACTTAACCTTCACCTTGCATAGTCATGGTCCCTAACCATAGAAAATGAATTTAGAGAGGAGATCTGAAGCATAAGTAGAATAATCCAGACAAGTGGGCAGGTCAAAGAGAAATGTAGACCAAGCAAAGAAAGTATTATGTGTAAAGTCCTGAGGGTAAGAAGGTGTGCCCATAGAGTTGAAGGTGAAGGGCAGAGCCCAGCAAGTAATAGATTCTATCTTGTATAAATGCATAGCAGAACCCAGAAAGATCAGCAAGGTCTTATATTAGGAAAAGTCTTATATATCCTCCTAATAAGTTTCAACTTACCCTAAAGCCAGTGGAGAACTACTGATGAGTTTTAAGGAGCATAGTGAGGCAATCAAATGTCCATTTTATAAAGTTCACTCCAGTTTGGAGAATTTATTAGTGTGAGCAACACAATAAGCAGGGAGACAAGCTCGGAGGCTGTTTCAGCATTATGGGGATAGAAATGATGGACACATAAACTAAAGCAACAAGAATAGAAATGGAGAGAGGAGAAGGATTCAAGAGAAACTGAGGGTATAGAATTTTATTATTTATTGAGGGTAGCTGAATTTTATTATTGATTATGTCTGCAGGATTCAGGAACAGGAGAAGATATACAGCTCAGATAAATGGAAAGATGGTGGTACCATTTGCCAAGATGAAGAGATATAGGTGGAGGAGGGAATTTAGTTTAATTTGTAACATGGTGTTTGAAGTATCCATAGGATATCAAAATGAAGCTTTCCATTACATAAATACACAGGGGAGTCGAGAGCTCAGGAGAGAGAGATGTGCTGGAATCGTCAGAATGAGTAACATTCCATGGATGTAGATGACATCTTCAAGATAAAAGGTATAGAGTAAGAAGAGAGAAGGACCTCTTCTGAAACCTTATGGGAGTGCAAACATTGAAAAAATGAGGAAACAGACACACAAAAGAACATCCAGAGAGGTAGAAGGACCAGGAACAAGTGGTTTCGGAGAAGCAAGAGAAATTGGCAATAGTTTGAAATGCTAGAGACAGGTCAAGAAAAACAGACAGAAATTCCTTGGTTTTAACAACAAGGTCAGTGTTTATGTTCAGAAAGAAGGAGTTCATTAGGAAAAGGAGATAGTAACCAGATTGCAGTGGACTGAGGAGTGGATATGAGTAGAGGAGGTAGATAGAGAAAGTTCTTTGTGATAAGAAGGACTAAAAACTAAGTAGGGAAAGAAAATGAAAATATCAGGAAGAGAAAATCATGATCTGTGAGGTTAAGGATGCATAGGAAAAGAAGGAAATAATATAGTAATATGAAATTCTGTATACTTTTGGGCTTCTTCAAACTGAATGACATCAGTTTATTCAGTTCAGTCACTCAGTCGTGTCTGACTCCTTGTGACCCCATGCAGCACTCCAGGCCTCCCTGTCCATCACCAACTCCCGGAGTCCACCCAAACCCATGTCCATCAAGTCAGTGATACCATCCAGCCATCTCATCCTCTGTTGTGCCCTTCTCTTCCTGCCCTCAATCTTTCCCAGCATCAGGGTCTTTTCCAGTGAGTCAGCTCTTCGCATCAGGTGGCCAAAGTATTGGAATTTCAGCTTCAACATCAGTCCTCCCAATGAACACCCAGGACTGATCTCCTTCAGGATAGACTGGTTGGATCTCCTTGCAGTCCAAGGGACTCTCAAGGGTCTTCTCAACACCACAGTTCAAAAGCATCAATTCTTCGGGGCTCAGCTTTCTTTATAGTCCAACTCTCACATCCATACATGACCACTAGAAAAACCATAGCCTTGACTAGACGGACCTTTGTTGACAAAGTAATGTCTCTGCTTTTTAATATGCTGTCTAGGTCACCATCCACCATTTGCTCAAGCCAAAAAGCATGTAGATATTCACGGTTCTTCTCCTTTCCCTCCATTCTCATGTCTCCTCCATAAAGAATTTAGGTCCACTTTAACCCTCAGAAACATTTCCCAAATCTGTCTCTTTCTCTCTCCACTGCCACCACCCTAGTACAGACATCATCTGCTGGGCTACTGTAATAGCTTCTAATTGGTTTTCCTATTTCCACTTTGGCCTCCTCTCTCCACAAGCAGCTAGAGTGACATAAATCATAAAACATAGATCGTATCGCTTCTGTCTTAGAATCCTTCCTCGTCTTCTGATTACACTTGAAATAAAGTCCAGACTTCTTTGCCAGGCAGAAAGCCTTCTGTGGCATCCCAGACCACCTCTCTTGGATCTCTTCTCCCACCACTCTCCTCTGACTCCAACTGCAGTGGTCTTTTTTTTCTATTCCTCGAATGCATTAGATTTGCTCTTGTATTTAGAGGACTTCACCTAGATATTTTCTTTTCCTGGATTTGATTATTCTAATCTTTGTTTAAATGTCACCTCCTCAAGCAGGTCCACCCTGACCACCTGGCTGAAAGTACCCTTCCTTGCCCCTTCCCACCCATTTTAGTAAAGCTTTATTATTGTGCATTTCTATTCTTATAAGTGAGAACCCTTCTAAAATGTAAACCCCATGATGATTCCTGGCAGATGGTCGGTACTTAAAAATGTTCACCGCATGTTTAAAGAAGGCAAAAGAGAAGAGCAATTAATTATCAGAAACTAGAGGCATCAAGGACCAGAGCCTGATGTGGTTCAGGAATGGCCAGTGATGGTGATTACTTTTAAGGTTACAGGTGTGGAAGAGTTATTAGCTGTGTCACCCTGGACATTCATATTCTCTGAACTTTATTTTGGAGTTAATAATAACACATGCCTCATAGGGCTGTTAGGAAAATTAAATGATATAGCATAGATATAGGTATAAGCAGTCTTGAGCTATTTTCAGGTAGTCAGGACTTCTGCAAATCAATTCATAATTTCTACATTGAGCTTCTCATATGGGCTCCCCTATAATGGAGTTAACATTTGAAGTAGCATTGACGTATATACACTACCATCTGTAAAATAGCTTCTGTATGGCACAGGGAGCTCAGCTTGGTGCTCTGCGATGACCTGGGTGGGTGTGAGAAGGGGAGGGAAGCTCAGGAGGGAGGGGGTGCATATAGCTGGTTCACATTGTTGTACAACAGAAACTAACACAACATTGTAAAGCAATTATACTCCAATTGAAAAATAAATTTTTAAAATTGAGGATTACTTCTTATTGGGGAAAATTTGGTAAAATTCTGAGTTTTCAAAATTACTAGGATTCTGAAAGAATATGGAAACTAGATAATTTAAGAAGAAATCAGAGCACTGCTACAAATCAATAAGAAAAGCATCAAAAATGCCCATGAGGCTGGATAGAAGGTATGACAGCAGTTAAGGAAACACAAATAGGTCTTTAAAATATGCAAAAGTGCTCAGCCTTTCTAATAACAAGTAATATGCAAATTACAACTGCAATAAGAGATATTTTTTACATACTGTTGTTGTGCAGTTGCTAAGTTGTGTCCGACTCGGCAACCCCATGGACTTCAGCATGCCAGGCTTCCCTATCCATCACCATCTCCCAGAGTTTGCTCAGATCCACGTCCATTGAGTCGGTGATGCCATCTAACCATCTCATCGTCTTCCACCCTATTCTCCTTTATTTTACTTATTGAGTTGACACAAATCAAAAAGTTTTATTAGCATACTTGGTTTGCCAGGCTGGGGAGTGGGCATTATTTTACATTGTCAATAGGATGAAAATTGATATAATCTCTGTGAAGGGTAACTTGGCAGTATTTATCAAATTTCTAAATGTACAAAGCCTTTGGCCTAGCAGCTCCATTTTTCTATATTTATCCAATAGATATACTGACAAATATTGAAGAATGACTCTTCTAGTATCTTTACTGAAGCATTGTTTATGGTAGATAAAGAATGAAAACAACCTACATGTCCATTGACAGAGAAATGGCTAAATAAATTATGGTACAGTTACACAGGGGAATGGTGGGCAACTGTTAAAAATTGTAAGGCATGGTTTCCTCATCTACAGTGATAGTGTGCTCAGGAAGAGAAATGATAGGAGTCAAGAGTTAAAGAACTTGACAATTAGATGGAATTAGTTAATTATGCAATAGCAACCCACTCCAGTACTCTTGCTTGGAAAATCCCATGGACGGAGGAGCCTGGTGGGCTGCAGTCCATGGGGTCTCTGGGAGTCGGACACGACTGAGCGACTTCACTTTCACTTTTCACTTTCATGCATTGGAGAAGGAAATGGCAACCCACTCCAGTGTTCTTGCCTGGAGAATCCCAGGGACGGGGGAGCCTGGTGGGCTGCTGTCTATGGGGCTGCACAGAGTTGGACACGACTGAAGCAACTTAGCAGCAACAGCAGTGAGTTATGGAGAGGGAGGTAGTATCATGACTGACTTGAGATTTCTTCAAAGATGGGATGAATGAGCAGAGACGTCAATGACTGAGATGGAAAATCTTGGGACAGTTGCAGAACTGCAGTATCTGTCTAAGTGGAGATGTTTACTGCAGTTTCATTGTATGGATTGGAAGTTCAAGAGAGTTGCTAGAACTGGATTTATAAATTTGAGAGAAGATTGCCTAGGAAGGGTAGATATAATCAAAAGAAAAGCAGACCCATGATTAAACTCTGATCATTTATAGATTGAAAAGAGGAAAAAAAAAAAAAAAGGACCTGATAATGGAGACCAAGAATCAGAAACCAGAGAACTAAAACCAGGAGACTATGGGACTAAAGCCACCAAGAGAGGAATATATTAAGGAGGCTATATTAAGAATATATTAACCATTTAACATCAACTCATGTTAAATGCTGCCCCAAAGTCCAGGAAGATCACTATAATTTGTTTTCCTCATAAACCCTAAGCTCCTTGAAAGTTGCAGTTATCTGATTTATTTTTGTATCTTTAGGGCTTTCCCTGTACCTCTCAGGTATAATCAATGATCAGTATGTTTTTGTTAAATTGGAGAGAAAAACAAAGATACAAAAAGAGAAATAGAGATACAAAAAACAACAACATAGTATGTGTCTTTGTGTCTTAATAAATAAATAAAGCATGTTCTCTTGAACTGTACTGTAAACCACACTTGATCTTAGAAAGATCCCTTGGTTTTACTCCCGAGCTAACATATTAATTGAGCTCTCACAATGCCATGTTGCTGGGATGTTAAATGCCTCCTGAAAATACTTTGATAAATAATATTCACCTGTGTCCCGTCATTCTGTGTCATTTTTGTCTTTATTTAGGTCCTGGGTGATGACAGAAAGAGCAATTTGCTTTTCCTCACCCATGTGACTCCATCATATCACCCTGAATTGGTTGATGGAGACTGGAGAATCCATTTCTGTAATACTACGTTTCTGTAATACACTGTAACCACTCATAAGGATGCCCAGCCCCAGTTTCCCATCAGAGACAAAAATTACTTTGGGTAGGAAGAAACATACTACCTCTTAGAGAGACCACCAGCTTCTCAGTTTGTTATTGTTTCTGCCGAAAGGTGCTACTACTTTCAGAGAGAATGTAGAGGATGCCGAAGGAGGAAAGGGTTTGGCTTTGTCCTGAGAGCGTGGAAACCTTCTACACCGCAAAAGAGATGTCACGACTTTTGGGTCCAGGGTCCTCTAGTTAGAAACAGAAGTAAAAGGTGCAGCCCACCAGGCTCCTCTGCCCATGGGATTTTCCAGGCAAGAGTACTGGAGTGGGGTGCCATTACCTTCTCCAGTAATAGATGTCGCTTAAACAATGTTTAAAATGTTCTAATGTCCTATATTACTTAGTGAGACCAGAGACTAGTCCATTTTTCTGTATTGGCTAATAATTTGTGAGCCACACAGTCTCTGTCCCACCTACTCAGCTGTGCTGAAGCAGCCACAGACAATAAGTAAATGAATGACCTTGGCTGTGTTTCCCATTAGGCTTTATTTATGGAAAATGAGATTTGAATTTCATATAATTTTTGCATGCCACGAAGTATCATTCTTCTGTTGATGTTTTTCAGCTACTTAACAATGTGAAAACCATTTTTAGCTCACAGGCCATGCGAAAACAGGGGTGGGCTGGATTTGGCCCATGGATGTTAGTTTGGCAATCTCTGATTTCAGACAAACAAGAAGACCGTGTTGTGAGAAAGATTTTCAGATTCAGAGCTCTGAAGAAAATAATCTATTTGATATATACCCTTTATTTTAACTTCTCAAATTTGTTTGCACATATAAACACATTTGCCTACATCTGACTTAGTCTCCTCAGTTCAGTGTTGATTTATCAGTTAGCCCCTTCTCAGCCATGTAAGGAATGAATGCATGTCAATGTAATGTTTCTATAGAGCAAACTGAAGAATTCTTACACTTGTCTATATCAACACCCAAACCAAGAGAGGACATAGTAATTCTAATCACATTTTTAAGCTGCATTAATTCATTCAGTAAATACTTATTAATTATCACTTTTATATACTGCAGTACTGTTAGGGAGATAAAAGAGATAGAAGATAGATTTAAAAATCTAGTTGCTGACAGGTGTCAGTGAGAATTGTTTGAATGTATTACAATATAAATATAGTCATTTAAGCCTCAGATAGTTAGGCAAAAACTAAGTTTAAATTTGAGCACTTTTGTGTCCCAGATGTGTGACCTCAGGATGATTACATAAACCAATATAAGCTTCATTTTCCTCTTTTTAAAATGAACATCATAGTACCCTCCTCCCAAGGAGGTGCTGTGGGAATTAAATAAGACATAGTGTATGTAAATCAACTAGCATTGGCACCTATACACCGAAAGTAGTAAGTAAGTGAAAGTTGCTCAGTCGTGTCTGACTTTTTGTGACCCCATGGACTATACACTCCATGGAATTCTCCAGGCCAGAATACTAGAGTGGGTAGCTGTTCCCTTCTCCAAGGAATCTTCTCAATCCAGGGGTCGAACCCAGGTCTCCCGCGTTGCAGGTGGATTCTTTACCAGCTGAGCCACCAGGGAATTAGTTGTTGTATTGCACCAATATGAAGGTACATAATTTCCTCAAAAGAAACACATAATTAAAAGCAAAATAGAATAGCCATGTGAGTCAAGAACTTAGCGATACAAATGAAAACTCACAAATCTGAACGTTGATGGCTGGTAGAACCATCAAAATAAAAGCAGAAATGACGTTGTCACAGGAGCTTACAGTAAGGCAGCTGGCTAGTTGTCTTGCCTTTGCCTTCCAGATGGAACAAGATGCTGGATTATCTGAGGAACCCTGCCTATAGTTCTAGCTCTCCAAATTCCCCAAGATTTAAATGCCAGTTCTGATTAGAGAGAAAGTACATCAGAAAACATCTATTTCTGCTTTATTGACTATGCCAAAGCCTTTGACTGTGTGGATCACAATAAATTGTGACAAATTCTGAAAGAGATGGGAATACCAGACCAACCTGGCCTGCCTCTTGAGAAATCTGTATGCAGGTCAGGAAGTAACAGTTAGAACTGGACATGGAACAACAGACTGGTTCCAAATAGGAAAAGGAGTACGTCAAGGCTGTATATTGTCACCCTGCTTATTTAACTTCTATGCAGAGTACATCATGAGAAATGCTGGGCTGGAAGAAGCACAAGCTGGAATCAAGATTGCCGGGAGAAATATCAATCACCTCAGATATGCAGATGACACCACCCTTATAGCAGAAAGTGAAGAAGAACTAAAAAGCGTCTTAATGAAAGTGAAAAAGGACAGTGGAAAAGTTGGCTTAAAGCTCAACATTCAGAAAGTGAAGATCATGGCATCTGGTCCCATCACTTCACGGGAAATAGATAGGGAAACAGTGGAAACAGTGTCAGACTTTATTTTTGGGGAGCTCCAAAATCACTGCAGATGGTGACTGCAGCCACGAAATTGAAAGATGCTTACTCCTTGGAAGGAAAGTTATGACCAACCTAGATAGCATATTGAAAAGCAGAGACATTATTTTGCCAACATAGGTCCGTCTAGTCAAGGCTATGGTTTTTCCAGTGGTCATGTATGGATGTGAGAGTTGGACTATGAAAAAAGCTGAGCACCGAAGAATTGATACTTTTGAACTGTGATGTTGGAGAAGACTCTTGCGAGTCCCTTGGACTGCAAGGAGATCCAACCAGTCCATTCTGAAGGAGATCAGTCCTGGGTGTTCTTTGGAAGGACTCATGCTAAACCTGAAACTCCAGTACTTTGGCCACCTCGTGCGAAGAGCTGACTCATTGGAAAAGACTCTGATGCTGGGAGGGATTGGGGGCAGGAGAAAAAGGGGACGACAGAGGAGAAGATGGCTAGATGGCATCACCAACTCAATGGACATGAGTTTGAGTGAGCTCTGGGAGTTGGTGATGGACATGGAGGCCTGGCGTGCTGCAGTTCATGGGGTCGCAAAGAGTCGGACACGACTGAGCGACTGAACTGAACTGATGTCATCGGTATCAGCCCCAGCATCTTGCTGCCTTCTAGTCAGGTCAGCTGTGAGCCTTTGACATCTGCAGGTCCCTCCTGTTACACCTCCCACTCCATGTTTATTCAATTCTCTTCTTCCACCTTGACCTCCACACCTTCTGTCTCTGGTCATTTTGCCTCACATCCAGATTCACTTTAGATGTGGGACATCCTCCTGAACCCTGGTCTTCTTGACCTTGATTCTGATGTCTTGTTTAGCTTATCACTGACCAGTCCTCATTCCAGACGGTTGTATTCTGTTCTCCACACTCCTGACATGGTCTTCTGAAACTGTGGTACACGTGTGCCTTCATGCTGGACTTCATAGAATTAGCTTCTTGAACTTCACCTTGGTGAGAGACATCAGGTATTGCATAGCTCAGCTGCCCTAATCCAAGCCAGCTTCTGTGTTCACAGCCCATACCCTAGAAAGAGCTCTTCTCTCCCTACTGGGCTCACACTCTCTCTCCACCGGCCGTGTTTTGTCAGCTAGTTCTAACATGCCTTGTGATCCTGTTATGGCAACATCAATAATGCTTTCCCAATACAAATGACAGAATTAATAGGACAGGGCCACAATATAGGAGTAATGGAGAACTTCAACACCTACTGACAAGCTCATTCTGCTGAAAAGTGGACATCAAATAAAGCTGGCATGACTTAAGTTTAAACTAATCGCTTATTGAAGAGGTACTATTCTATGCTTAATTCTAACCAGCTAAGAAGAATGTGTTGGTGAAGTGGAAGTGACAGACAGCTTAAAGTAAGTGACCACGGTATCCTTGAATTTGTAGTAACCAGAGAAGGCAATTCTTTGCTTGGTAACCGGATATAAAGAAGACTTGAGCAAGTTAAGAGAAAATATGGACATAAGGCTCTATCTGGCCAGAAACTAGGAAAGAAAGCTCAAGAAGAGTAAAATGACTTGAAATTTGAACTCTTATAAAGGCAGTGATTTCATACAGAAAAGAGAGCATCTAAATAAAAAAGATCAATGTTGCTGCTCGAGAAGCATCTGATTAGCTCTTATTTTTAAAGGACACTCACAGAAAATAGATAGGAGTAAGGGGAAACCTCACTCTAAAGAAGGACTCAGACCTGTGAAAGTAATGCTAGAGGGCTTAACGTCCGGAGACAAGTAGGCTCTGAGAAAAGTACTGGAGACAATGGTTTTCTGTTTGTTTTTTGTTTATAGATATAGTAAGATCATGGCAACTCACTCCAGTATTCTTGCTTGGAAAACCCCATCGACAGAGGAGCCTGGTAGGCTACAGTCCATGGGGTCGCAAAGAGTCAGACATGACTGAGCGACTTCACTTTCTTTCTTTTCTATAGGAAGATAATAATAAAGAAGAAGCAGTGCTACTGAATGAGGCAGACTGATGTTAACAGGTGGCTAAAAGCCAGAGTCATCCAGCTATAGTCTAGTTCATTAGACACTAATATAGAAGGCTTTCCCTACACATTTTTAATACCTTTAAAATCAGAAAGTGTCTTCAATAGATGTACTTATTGTGGTCAAGTCTGGGCGGAAAGAAGTGACTTTCACTCAGTCATTTACAACCCATGGACTATAGCCTGCCAGCCTCCTCTGTCCATGGAATTTTCCAGGCCAGAATACTGGAGTGGGTAGCTGTTGCCTTCTCCAGGGGATCTTCCCAGCCTAGGGATTGAACCCAAGTCTCCCACATTGCAATGTTTGGGGAAGAGCTGTAAAAACAGTAATTAAGTGATGGTATCCCTGGTGGCTCAGAGGCTAAAGCATCTGCCTGGAATGCAGGAGACCTGGGTTCGATCCCTGGGTTGGGAAGATCCCCTGGAGAAGGCAATGGCAACCCACTCCAGTACTCTTGTCTGGAGAATCCCATAAAGGGAGGAGCCTGGTAGGCTATGGGATCCATAGGGGTCGCAAAGAGTCGGACACGACTGAGCGACTTTACTTACTTACTTATATCATACAATAAGTTGAAGAACAGAAGAGCAGCAAGCACTAGAGAAAAGAATAAGACAAGAAGAAAAACTGTGATCAAAACTTCTACAAAGGGGTAGAAAGTGACTGTTGTTGGCCTATAGAAGCCAAGTCACTGTACAGTGGCTGTACAGGGTCACAGAGGCAGGGAGGCTGATGTCTTTGTCAGCTGGAGCTGCTATAACCAATACCATCGACTGGATGACTTATACAAAAAAAATGTTTATTTCTCTCTTCTAAAGGCTAGTAAGTCCAAGACCAAGCTCTCAGCAGATTTGGTATCTGATGCAAATGAACACCTTCTTGCTGTATCCACAGGTAGAGTGAGATCATATCTTCTTAGGGCACTAATCCATTCATGGAGTCAGATAGTGGCTTGCCCTGGGCAGGGCATTTTGAGCTGTGCCTGGCACACAGCACGTGGGTACTATTGTGTCCTGCCTTTTCTGAATCACTATGTGGTCGACTTAAAGCCCCAGCACTCCAAAGGCTAACTTAGTTAGCTCTAGTTGACTCCTTGGAGTTCTCCTCTAAGAAGATATTTAGGTCAAGGTATAGGTCTCAGGTCACAAGCCAGGAAAAGACATTGCAAAGTGTATAGGTAAGACTTGTGGTTTAAAAAAAAAAAAAAAAAAGACAAGGGATCGCCAAAATAACTAACCAGAAAACAAAGTAGCCAGGAGACAGAGACTTTACCAGAATGGATTCAGGGAAAATTAGGGCTATGGTCTTATTTCTACTGGGTCTATGGAGCCTATCTTAAAGAAGGAATTCAGAGAACCTATCGATTAGTTGGCTGTGGAAGAAATTGTTCCAACTGCATATGATTAGACTTTTTGAAACTGTGATATGCCCAGGTGATCCCTATACAACTTGAATGTAAAGGCTTTCTTACCTAAGGAAAGGATCATGTCCTTTCATGATCTTAACTCTAATTTCTACTGCATTAATAGTGGTAGAACAAATGTTTTCAAATGGCATGAAAATTTGCCGTTTTTCATCAAAAGCAATGATCTTGAATTTAAAGATATAGTCCCTTACCTTAGTTGCCTTCTTGAGTGCATCCCTCTTTCTCAGTCACTCCTTTCTGTAGGACATCCGTGTAGTTTTCAGAAAACTAACTCCAGCTTTATTTCCAGGGTGAGGGTCATGTGGTCCAGACTAAGTATATCCGTGAGCTTTATCCCCTTGGCTCCGGCAACTGCATCATGTATGGGCATGTGACCTAAATCAGCCCAATCAAGGGGAGAAAATGTCAGGGGTTTTGTGGTAGTGCTAAGACAAAGACACATTCCTCTGGAAGTGAAGCAGTAGCATGTAACCTGGGAGTTCTTGGCCACCATCTAGGGACCAGGAGGGGACAGTCTACTGAGAATGGAGCTCTCACCAAGGACTAAAGCAAAGAGGTAAAGAGGGGACTGTCAAAGCCTTTCCACATTGTGTGAGCCATCTGACCAAACATGTCCCTGAAGTCTTTGAACTTTTCTACTTAGGAGAGCCAATAGATTCAATATTTTGTTTAAGCCTATTTGAGTTAGATTTCTCTTTCCTGAAACCAAAGCATCCTCAAAGGATAGAACAAACATGATTAGTAAGGAATGGAATAAATTTTCAATAAATAGAGAGTTAAATATTAAAAAGACCCATACAAGAGAAATGATATATGTTGAAAAATGAAAGTGGTGTAAGTATTTCTTGACCTTAGGGTGGTAAAAACCTGAGTGAAAGAATAAAGGTTTATGATTTGTAAAATGAAAACATTTATAGATTTGATTACTTGAAACTTTTTAGTTTATGTAGATGAAACAGTACCGCAAACAAAATTAAAAGATAAATGAGAGATTCTAGAATTTTTGCAACCAAATATACATATGACAAAAGGTAGTGTCCTTTATCAGAGAAGGCAATGGCAACCCACTCCAGTACTCTTTCCTGGAAGGTCCCATGGGTGGAGGAGCCTGGTAGGCTGCAGTCCTTGGGGTTGCTAAGAGTCAGACACGACTGAGTGACTTCACTTGCACTTTTCACTTTCATGCATTGGAGAAGGAAATGGCAACCCACTCCAGTGTTCTTGCCTGGAGAATCCCAGGGACGGGGGAGCCTGGTGGGCTGCCATCTCTGGGGCCGCACAGAGTCGGACACAACTGAAGCGACTTAGCAGCAGCAGCAGCAGCAGTGTCCCTTATATATAAAATACTCTTACAAATTTATAAGAAAAAATACATTTAAAAAGAAGTGTAAAGAACATGAAAAAGGTAAAAAAACATGAACAAGCCATGTGGGTAAAGAATATGAAAAAGCAAAAGAGAAGAAAGGGAGTTCAATTGGTCAACTAAATGAAAAAGGTCCAGAGTTAACAGTAAAGAAAAAGTGAAAGAAAAGTGAAAGTGCAGCAGTCAGAATGGCTGCGATCCAAAAGTCTACAAGCAATAAGTGCTGGAGAGGGTGTGGAGAAAGGGGAGCCCTCTTACACTGTTGGTGGGAATGCAAACTAGTACAGCCACTATGGAGAACAGTGTGGAGAGTCCTTAAAAAATTGCAAATAGAACTGCCTTATGACCCAGCAATCCCACTGCTGGGCATCCACACCGAGGAAACCAGAATTGAAAGAGACACGTGTACCCCAATGTTCATCGCAGCACTGTTTATAATAGCCAGGACATGGAAACAACCTAGATGTCCATCAGCAGATGAATGGATAAGAAAGCTGTGGTACATATACACAATGGAGTATTACTCAGCCATTAAAAAGAATACATTTGAATCAGTTCTAATGAGGTGGATGAAATTGGAGCCTATTATACAGAGTGAAGTAAGCCAGAAAGAAAAACGCCAATACAGTATACTAACACATATATATGGAATTTAGAAAGATGGTAATGATAACCCTCTATGCGAGATAGCAAAAGAGACACAGATGTTTAGAACGGACTTTTGGACTCTGTGGGAGAGAGAGAGGGTGGGATGATTTGGGAG
>SJYC01078008.1:0-11322 GCA_006408675.1 Madoqua kirkii | reverse complement strand
GGACTGAGTGTGAGTGAACTCTGGGAGTTGGTGATGGACAGGGAGGCCTGGCATGCTGCGATTCATGGGGTCGCAAAGAGTCAGACACGACTGAGCGATTGAACTGACCGAACTGAACTGAAAATGACATCAGGAATCTTCTTTAGATATATTTATGTGGGTTGAGCTGTAAGATATATTTTCTGTAAAGCAGAAAGAGGGAAAAAGTGAGTCTAGGATGCTGCCATGTGTGTAAGAATGGATATAAATGTATATACACACACACATTTATATATATACATGAGTGAGTGAAAAGTTACTCAGTCGTGTCTGACTCTTTGCAACCCCGTGGACTATACAGTCCATGAAAATCTCCAGGCCATAATACTGGAGTGGGTAGCTGTTCCCTTCTCCAAGGGATCTTCCCAGTCCAGGAGTCGAACCCAGGTCTCCAGCCAGATTCTTTACCAGCTGAGCTACCAGGGAAGGAAGCCCAATATATATACATACATATATGCATGCATACATATATACATACATATATATGTGTACATATATATGTAGATCTGACTTTGAATTGAATCATGTAAATATTTTTTATAATTATAAAATGCTAATTTTTAAAAAATGCATTTCCTAATTTTTAAAAGCACAATTATATTATATCCAGCTGGTAGCATACAGAGAACTATTTCAAATAACTTTAAGACACAGTAATTTGACTACATATCCCTAATGGGATATAAGGACAAAAATGAAGTGCAAAAACATTTGTTAACAATTTTTGGTAATCATTTTGTTATTAGTAGTATCATTACTTGGTTCATGAACTGTTGAAACCTGGCTTGGAGAATTTTGAGCATTACTTTGCTAGCGTGTCAGATGAGTGCAATTGTGTGGTAGTTTAAGGGAAAGGCTACCCACTCTAGTATTCTGGGCTGGAGAATTCCATGGACTATATAGCCCGTGAGGGTCACAAAGAGTCGGACACTACTGAGCAACTTTCACTTTCACTTTGAACATTCTAAAGGTGGAGGAACCAGAGATCAAATTGCCAACATCCGTTGGATCATCAAAAAAGAGTTCCAGAAAAACATTTGCTTCATTGACTACGCCAAAGCCTTTGTTTGGATCACAACCAACTGTGGAAAATCCTTAAAGAGATGGGAATACCAGACCACCTTACCTGCCTCCTGAGGAATCTGTATGCAGGTCAAGAAGCAACAGTTAAAATTGGATGTGGAACAACAGACTGAATTGGGAAAACCTGTATACTGTCACCCTGCTTATTTAACTTCTATGCAGAGTGAATCATCCAAATGCCGGGCAGGTTAAAGCACAAGCTGGAATCAAGACTGCTGGGAGAAATATCAATAACCTTAGATATGTAGATGACACCACCCTTATGGCAGAAAGTGAAGAAGAGCTAAAGAGCCTCTAGATGAAGCTAAAAGAAGAGAGTGAAAAAGCTGGCTTAAAATTTCAACATTCAAAAAACTAAGATCACAACATTTGGTCCCATTACTTCATGGCAAATAGATGGGGAAACAGTGGAAACAGTAACCAGACTTTATTTTGGGGGGCTCCAAAATCACTGCAGATGGTGACTGCAGCCATGAAATTAAAAGATGCTTGCTCCTTGGAAGAAAAGCTATGACCAACCTAGACAGCATAATAAAAAGCAGAGACATTACTTTGTCAACAAAGGTCCATATAGTCAAAGCTATGGTTTCTCTAATAGTTGTGTATGGACGTGAGAGCTGGATCATAAAGAAAGCTGAGTGCCGAAGAATTAATGCTTTTGAACTGTGGTGTTGGAGAAGACTCTTGAGAGTCCTTTGGACAGCCAGGAGATCAAACCAGTCAGTCTTAAAGGAAATCAACCTTGAATATTCATTGGAAGAACTGATGCTGAAACTCCAAAATTTTGACGACTGGATGCGAAGAGCTGACTCATTAGAAAGGACCCTGATACTGGAACAGATTGAAGGCAGGAGAAGGGGATGACAGAGGATGAAATAGTTGGATGGTATTACTGACTCAATGGACATTGCTCTGGGAGATGATGAAGGATGGAAGTCTGGCATGCTGCAGTCCATGAGGTTGCAAAGAGTTGGACACAACTGAACGACTGAACAATAACTAAATATACCCACTTGTAATGAATATATGTGTAACATCAGGTTAGCCATTTTCCTATTTTTGGACATTTAGATTGATTCCAATTTGTTATAGTTATGTATAATACTGCAACAAAGCATCTGTGCACATCTTATTATCTCTTTAATACAAATTTCTATAAGTCAAATTACCTGGCCAGAGAGTAAGAACATATTTAAGTTCTTGATTAATATTAATATTGTCCAATTGCCTCTAGAAAGTTTAGAGCAAGATACACACCAAGCAACAGTGTTTCATCCCGTGAATAGTAATAAATACTCACATTGACATGTTTCTGTCAATATGATTTAAGTCAGGTAATCACTCCAGTTTTTTCTTTCCTATTCCCTCTTTGATTTTCTTGTAGAGAACATTAAAAATTAAAAATGCCACATGGAAAAACTACACTGATGTAATATTTACATATTTACATTATGAATTAATAACTTTATTAAACAAAGATTAGAATGGCTTTATCATAACTTTGAAAACATTACTTACATGTACCTTATATTATACAACTCCACATGAATAATGAAAACAAAAAAAGATAACAGATTAAAAGAAAAAAAAATAGGCTGTAAGAGCTAGAAGGATCTTAAAGATCATCTGATCTAACCGCTTCACTTAATACACTGGGAATCTAAGGCAAAAGGCAGTTATGTAACTTCCCTGAGGTCATACAACTGATTTGTAACAGAGTAAGATAAAAATCCAAATCTCATTCAACATAGTGCCCTATCCATGTAGCTTCTCAGAATTAGCAAAATCTGAATGCAAAATGCAAAATTAAAATAATGTTGCATTGGAGAAATGGAATTTAAGGTGTCTTCCTTTGAAATTCTACTGTTATGCTATCTTCTCATTGAAAAAAAAAAACTGAAAATAGGCCAACAACTACATTATAAAATCAGGTAAAAGACCACTTCTGTTATATGAAAGCTAGAAATAGATTATTCTAATATTCGGGATATATAGCAATCAAAATATACAGCATTTGAAAGATACACACACACACACACACACACACACACATAGTTGTTGTTTAGTTGCTAAGCTGTGCAATTCCATGGATCGTAGCTCATCAGGCTTCTCTGTCCATACACACGTTATTGCAGTGGTTCACTGTTACTATCTCATTGAAATCTAACAATCATCTCAAACACAGAGTTTATGAGACTTGCCCCAGGTATTCTCATGAGTGTCAGGGTCAGGATTTGAACCTAGGTATTCATAGACACAGTATATTGTTTGCAGTTTCAAGCCTCAGTGGTCAATTTCATTGCTGCTGAGGGGTCCTATGATTAGTTGCCCCTCCTCAGCTCTCTCCCTACAGTGTCAAAGTTTTCACCTTAGAAATCCATTTGCTTGAATAACATGATGGAATTCCTTAGAGCAAAAATTTTCAGAACCACGTCTTTGAAACCCTTTACTTGCCACTTGCTAAGTATGTGACTTTTCTTTCACTATCTGTAATGTAGGTATGACAGTACTTACCTCACTGGATTATTGGAGGAGTAAAGAAAATAAATTGTATCTACTTTTTAGTAGGATACTTAACTCACAGTAAATATTCAATAAGCAATATCCGTCATCAGCTATCTTGCCATCACCATCAATATTATTAATATCATTATTAAAATTATCATACTTCTTTCCTATTGACCACTTTTTAAATGCAAAATCCTGTGGAAGCAATAATGCATTATTCAAGGGGCCGGTGACTCATCAGTTGTTTTTCTCCTGACAGGAGAGAACAGACGTAATAAAGCTCAGGAAAGGAGAGGGAGAGATGGAAAAGAGGAGTGGAGACCTGGAAGACAGAGCTTTTACCTCCAGCTAGTTGGGCTAAGCTTACAGAACAGTTCACTATAGGTCCCATGCTCTGTTTGGGATCACCTTTATCAGGTTTTAGAAAGCCTACTTGAGAATGGAGAAGACCACTGTTCCCAGGCCATGGAGACAGACTATCTGTCACTGCTCAAGGAGTCCTATGCACCGTGGCCGCTGCCTGTCCAGGCTGCAGGGGTGGAAGAGGGCAAATAACCCTCAGCAAATGCTTCTGTTTACTGTGCCTGGAAACAGGCCTTTTGCCATGGAAAATTTTCTCATTGTACCCATAGGTACAGGACCTGTATTGCACAATACAGAAGATCTTATTAAGATTTCTTGCTAACCTGTGTACATGCTGTGCATGAAGCCCAAAGGCCGTTTGCCATTTCTGGGGTGTTATTTCACTTTTTGCTCAGGGATAAGGTTTTAAGGTGGCTTACAGGAGCATCCCTACACTCTTGTCCAAAATCTTTCTCTGGTCAGGGATCCCTGAAGTCCTGTTTTATGCTACCAGCTTCTCCTAAGATCTGCATAGTCTTATTTCCTCCAGTGTTTTATTTCATGTTTTTCATTGTTATGACAAGAACATAAGCAAGTGGTAAAATATAGAATAGTGCTAAAGGATGTCCAGTGAAAAGTACATCTCATTCCTATCCCCATCCCCAGTGCCACTGCCTGGAAGTAACCGTTGTCTGTTCATTCATTCATTCAGCAAACGTGGCCTCGTGCCTTCTTTGTCCATGATACTTGGAGCTGAGTAGCAAACAGACAGGTAATAGTATTATTAATAATAGGAGTTGATGGGCCACAAAGAAGATCCAAAAGTAATTATCATATGGAATATCAAAAAGTGATAAATGTTACAAACAGAAACAAACAAGGGAGGAGGATAGAGTAATATTTGAACAAGCAAAAAGGGAAGGAGGTATTGCGAGGAGCATTCCAAACAAAGGGCCAGCACACTCTAGCAAGGTTGGCAGACTGTTGGACAGCATTTTAAATATTTATTTTTATTTCTAAAATATTCATACCTACCACAGATCGGACATGTTTTCTGAGTACTTTATATATGTTAATCCGTTAATCCTTACATAGCAGCCCAGGCACTCTTATCCTCCCCATTATAAAGGGGAATTGAGCCACAGAAGAATTAGGAACATTGTTTAAAGTCACAAAGCTAGTGAGCAGTGAGAGCTAGACTTCCACACAAGCTGTCTGGTTTTGTCTGGCTCATTTCTTAGCTGCTACACTCTGTTGCCACAGAGTAGGCAGGTGGTACTGGAGACCTGTGGGGCCATGCTGAGGGCAAGATGATGGTAATGGGAGAGCCTTGAACAGAAGAGTGACAGGTACATTCTTCCAGAAAATTCTGACATATCTATATGCATTTATATACGTGTATATGGGCTTCCCCGGTCACTCAGCAGTTAAGAATCCACCTGCAATGCAGAAGCTGCAGAAGACCTGGGTTCGATCCCTGGGTAGGGAAGATCCTCTGGAGCAGGGCCTGGCAACCCACTCCAGTATTCTTGCCTGGAGAATGTCATGCACAGAGGATCCTGGCGGGCCATATAGTCCATAGGGTCACAGAGAGTGGGACATGACTAAGGTGAGAGAGCATGTACACCTGTACATGTGTGTATATGTGTGTGTCCTTGAGGTTTGTGTCCTCTTAATATGCTTAATGTTAAAATGTAAAACAATTTTAATTTGTGAGAAGGAGAGAAAGACTTGATATTATATATGCTGAAGTTAAAGATGATATCTTAGCAAATAATATTTGGGGCACAGGTGATTTCTTCTATTTTTAAAGTCTTACAAATACTTTTCTATTCTGGGGCTTTGGCAGTACTTATGTATCTGACTGTGCATCCGTAGGAAAACAAATCAACTTTCTTTTTTTAACAATTCAGTGGTTTTTAGTATATTCACAGTGTTGCACAACCATTGCCATTATCCAGTTCCAAAATATTTCCATCAACCCAAAAGAAACTCTTCAAGAGATGGGAATACCAGACCACCTTTCCTATCTCCTGAGAACCCTGTATGCAAGCCAAGATGCAACAGTTAGAACCAGACATAGAACAATGGACTGGTTGCAATTGGGAAAGGCATATTTCAAGGCTGTATATTGTCACCCTCCTTAGTTAACTTCTGTGCAGGGTGCATCCTGTGAAATGCCGGGTTGGATGACTCACAAGCTGGAATCAAGATTACTGGGAGAAATATCAACAACCTCAGATATCCAGATGATACCACTCTAATGGCAGAAAGTGAAGGAGAACAAAAGAGCCTCTTGATGAGGGTGAAAGAGGAGAGTGAAAAAGCTGGCTTAAAACTCAGTATTCAAAAAACTAAGATCATGGTATATGGTCCCATCACTTATTGGCAGATAAATTGTGGAAAAGGTGGAAACAATGACAGATTTTATTTTCTTGGACGCCAAAATCACTGTGAATGGTGACTACAGCCACAGAATTAAAAGACACTTGCTCATTGGAAGAAAAGCTATGACAAACCTAGACAGCATATTAAAAAGCAGAGACATCACTTGCTGACAAAGGTCCGTATAGTCAAAGCTAAATGAAGACTAAATGCCAGATAATTGATGCCTTTGAATTGTGATGCTGGAGAAAACTCTTGAAAGTCCTTTGGACAACAAGGAGATTAAACTGGTCAGTCCTAAAGGAAATCAACCCTGAATAGTTATTGGAAGGACTGATGCTAAAGCTGAAGCTCCGATACTTTGGCCACCTGATGCGAAAAGCAGACTCACTGGAAAAGTCCCTGATGCTGGGAAAGATTGAGGGCAGGAGGAGATGGGGGTGACAGAGGATAAGATGGTTGGAGGGCATCTTCAACTCAAAGGACATGAGTTTGGGCAAACCCCAGGTGATAGTGAAGGACAGGGAAGCCTGGAGTTCATGGGGTTGCAAAGAGTTGGACATGACTTAGTGACTGAAGAAAAGAAACTTCATAATTGTTAGCAGTCACTCTCAATTCTGCTCGTCCTCCCACCTCTGGAAGCCACTAATCTATTCTCTGTCTCTATGAGTTTACCCACTATGGATATTTCATGTCAATGGAATCATTCAATGTGTGGCCTTTTGTGTCTGGGTTTCACTGAGCAAGGATGAAAGGGTCATCTATACTATAAGGGTCATCCATACTGTAGCTTGAATTGGTACCTCATTCCTTTTTATTACTGAATAATATTCCAGTGTATGAATTTATCACATTTTGTTTATCCATTCTTCAATTGATGGACATCAAGGTTGTTTCTACTTCGTGGCTATTATGAATAATGCTGCTGTTTACATTTGTTTATAAGTTTTGAGTGAGCATGTTTGTAATTTGGGGTATCAGTTCAATTCAGTCTCTCAGCTGTGTCTGACTCTTTGTGACCCATGGACTGCAGCACACCAGGCTTCCCTGTCCATCACCAACTCCCAGAGGTTGCTCAAACTCATGTCCATCAAGTCAATGATGCCGTTTTATCCTCTGTTGTCCTCTTCTCCTTCTGCCTTCAGTATTTCCCAGCATCAGGGTATTTTCCAATGAGTCAGTTCTTCACATCAGGTACCCAAAGTATTGGAGCTTCAGCATCAGTCCTTCCAATAAATATTCAAAACTGATTTCCTTTAGAATTGACTGGTTTGATCTCCTTGCTGTCCAAGGGACTCTCAAGAGTCTTCTCCAACACCACAGTTCAAAAACATCAATTCTTCGGCGCTCAGCTTTCTTTATGGTCCACCTCTCTTGGGTATACCAGTGGAACTGCTGGATCATATTCTAACTGTATGTTTACCGTCGAATCAATTTCTGAGCGCAATGTATTGCATAGCACTTCAACCCTTGTAAGGGGAAAATTATAGAAGCAAGTTGTTGCTTTAGCAAATGTCCTATCCTGTTCTTTTTCTATGAGAAGATGGCAGATTGGTGGTGGTGCCCATTTCTTAGGGTTTAACATGTCAGTATCTGAAGGTCATTGGCACCGACTGGATATATTCTCCATGGAGATCCCGCCTTTTGTGGCCCTCTCTGTACAATAGATGGGAAGTGGCCTTGGGGAAGTGGCCTTTGAAGTAACCAAAGAGCTCAACTGAGTAACCTAATCCATCCAGGTACTCTTAGGAGCATCATGGCCAGGGTCAGTGTAGAAAAGTGAAGGCTCTGAGATTACAAAGTTCCCTAAGAATATTAGGATAATAATGAAAGCCCCAACATTTTATCATTCACTCTATGCCTAACATAATGCTTAAATGCTTTACAACTTTTTTCCCAGACCTGAACTTTCTAATACGGTAGCCACTGGCCACAAGTGACTATTAAGTTTTTACAACATGGTTAGTTTGAGTTCAACCATATGTGTAAAATATATATTGGGTTTTGATGACTTAGTCCAAAAAAAGGAAATGTAAAATATCTCACTGATATTTTTTACATATTGGAATGGTATTTTGGATATGTTGAATAAAACACATCACTAAAATTAATCTCACCTGTTTATTTTTACTTGTATTAATGGAACTACTAGAAAATTTTAAATTATATATGTGACTCACATTTATGGATTGTGTTATATTTCTATTGGACAGCATTTGTTCCTGTCTATTCTTCACAAGTAATTTGATCAGCCAGACTGTATTATCACCCCCAAATTATGGGTGAGGAAATTGAGGCTTAGAGAACTTAAGGAAATTGCCTATGATCACACAGCTGTGACTTAAGCACAAATCTGCTATCTCTAAGCTGAATTCTTACCCATTATTCTATGCTGTCTCCCCAGAGTCCAGAAGTACAACCCATTTGGTGTAGAAATGGCTATGATCATTAGCTATGGCAAAATGCTGTTTTCATGTCTCCATTGTGGAGCACAAGAAAAATCATCCATGCCATTCTGTAAGGTAGAATTTAGGTTGTAGTTGGGAAAAATTGCCTATGGGGAAGTTTCTGAAATACTAATTCTTTGTTTGTAACAGCTTGGGGCTTATTCACCAAGGATAGAAAGTAGATGAAACTACTTCAGAGGTTACTTTCATTTCTATGATCCTATATTGCAATTCATGTCAGATTCACAGGTCAGTTGCTGCTGTAATGCTCAGAGTGAGATGGAGTAAAGAGAGATGAATTAGTGCTTCAGTTTCAACCTTTTCTCCTGTAAAATGTAAGGCTTTAATATTGTCCCATTTCATTTGAATTTGTGAAAACCTCAGTGGGACATTCTTCATAGCAATGGCGCCCTCTTCTAAGCTGCAATGAAGAGAAGGTGGCAAAACAGTTTAGGAGAGAAAGAGTCACTCCATTTTCTTCCTCGCACCCCCTACCTTAAATCATTTTCTAAAATATGTATTTTAACTCAGTCAGTCTTCCTTTTCCTAAGGCATCAGTGTTCACCACTCAAAAATAATTTTCATATGTGCATATTAATACTAGCTATTGCTATATCGTAAGTACTATAACTTAATTTTGCTTTCATTTCATATAACTTGTATATAACATGTATCATAGTATGATTCACTTATTAAGGGAAAGCCCAGTTTAGAACACTAGTTTCTTAGGCTACTTTTCCAAGATGGGAAGTCAAGGGAAGGATTAGGATCATTGGGACTTATGCTTTGTCTCAGGGTCTCTTCTCAAATGTTTAAATCATCTCATATTTTTAGGGGCTAGAAATGTTGCTATCAGTCAAGTCATTAAGCAAATGGCTTCCCACCCCCTGCCAACTACAAATTTATAGCATACCAAGAAACATAGCAACTTGACACCTATAAGATATAGCTCAAAAATCAAACCCTGGTAAGCTAAAACATTTCTAAACCTGCATGCACCATTTTCTTTTATTAATTCAAAGCCAAACTTTTAGTGCCCCTAAATTAGATTCACTTTGGCTTAAGTAGCTACATGGAAAATAATTTCAGCGTTTGTTTTTTGTTTAGTCATCCTTCCTTAAAATTCCTTAGCAGTTTCAGATGTACTTCAGATGGGGTGACAATGAACCATAGAAAGAAGTCAAAAAGACAAAATGGTATTGAGATAGGGATGCTGCTGCTGCTGCTAAGTTGCGTCAGTCGTGTCCGACTCTGTGCGACCCCATAGACGGCAGCTCACCAGGCTGCTCTGTCCCTGGGAGTCTCCAAGCAAGAACACTGGAATGAATGGGTTGCCATTTCCTTCTCCAATGTATGAAAGTGAAAAGTGAAAGTGAAGTCGCTCAGTCGTGTCTGACTCTTCGCGACTCCATGGACTGTAGCCTATGAGGCTCCTCCATCCATGGGATTTCCCAGGCAAGAGTACTGGAGTGGGGTGCCATGGCCTTCTCCGTGGGATAGGGATATGGAACTGAAAATTGGATGACTTGAATTCTAGTTCTGTTTCAGCAACAAAGCTTTTAGATATTTAAGTTCCACAAACATTTATTTAATGGACACCTACCAAAGTCATGGCATTGTAACAAGTGCTGTAGGAGTCACAGCATAAACAAGACAGTCACGCTCAAGGAACTTGTCACCTAGTAGAAAAGAGCATATTTACAAAACCACGGAATATGAGACAGAATATGTGGGTAATGGAGTAGAACTTAGGGGAGCACAGAGGAAATAAGCACAATTCCAGCCAAGGAGACTGGGGACGAAGAAAGTGTTGATTGGAGTCGTTCTGGAAGTATGGTTAGGATTTCTGGGTGGGGCTGGAAGGGAAGGGGGCTTTAAACAGAAGATACAGGGAAGAGGAGACATTGAAAGCAAAGGTATAGGTAAGAAAGCACAGAGTGGGTTCTGGAACCTTATTAGACAGGAAGGCAGAGTTAATTCTGAATAATAATGGGAGATCATCTTTGACTGCTAGATTAGAATCAGATTGTGGTAGAGCTTGAATTTCATCCTGAAGAATCTGGACCTTATTTGGGAGGGGGGAGGAAGGGGCAACAAAGATAAAGAGCACACCTGTGAATGACCAGCTCTGCTAGGATGATTGCCCTGACAGTGTAAGTATATAGCATGAGTGGCGAACAGAAAGATAGAGGCCTGAGGGAAGAGTTAGGAACTGTCACAGTGGGGCTCAGGTAACAGGAATGCATAGAGAAGGCAGATGCAAGAGATATTTCGCAGGCAGAACTGACAGGAGTTGGTCCTGATTGGTTTTGAGATGCTAAAGATGACTGTGGTTTTGAGTACTGATGGGTGAGAGCACCGATGGAGATGCTGAGAATGTAAGAGGTTCACTGGGAAAGATGCTGTTTTGAGACTGACACCACCTTTTTGGCAGAAAGTGAAGAGGAACTAAAAAGCCTCTTGATGAGAGTGAAAGAAGAGAGTGGAAAAGCTGGCTTAAAGCTCAACATTCAGAAAA
>SJYC01078006.1:0-10678 GCA_006408675.1 Madoqua kirkii | reverse complement strand
TACAGAATACTAGATGCTTGGGGCTGGTGCACGGGGATGATCCAGAGAGATGATATGGAGTTGGAGGTAGGAGGAGGTTTCAGGGTTGGAAACTCATGTACACCTGTGGCTGATTCATGTCAATGTATGGCAAAACCAATACAGTATTGTAAAGTCGAACAAA
Organism: Madoqua kirkii; assembly: GCA_006408675.1. Classification (NCBI taxonomy): domain Eukaryota; kingdom Metazoa; phylum Chordata; class Mammalia; order Artiodactyla; family Bovidae; genus Madoqua; species Madoqua kirkii. The sequence goes on along the minus strand of SJYC01078006.1, from coordinate 10,515 downwards.
GTAAAAATGAAATTTAAAAAAATAATAAATTTTTTTAAAAAGTGCTAGATGTGGCTGAATCACTGTCCCTAACTACCTTGAAGCAGCCAATGGTTCTAAGCTTCAAAGTCAATCTCCACTGTGTGGGTTGAAAAGGTGAAATAACTTATTCCAACATGTTCCTGGGAAGCAAAACGGCACATATCAAAAATAAACCATTTGACGACGCTCTGAATTCCCAAATACTTCATCACAGTGCATAGTCATAAAATTATGTTCTTATTGCTCATGAGAAAAAAATTAGAATTCTAGGACAGTGTGTTTGTATAATCTCAACTCCAGAAAGAAATACATTTGCTGTTAAAACTGTACCAGTAATAACAGATAGAGTAATCAACAATTAGGTTTTTCCTTCTGTTAGCCCTAAAGAATGTGAAAATATATTTGATCAATTGTTTTACTAAAATTTATAGCTGATAAAAACAAACTCTGAATTTATATAGAAAGAGCTTCAAGGGAATGATGTAACTTTTCTGCTGTGAGAAAGTGATTTAAACCTTTGGATTACAGAGGGTTTAAGATGCTACCCTTGTAGTAATGCAGTGCTTTTATTTAAAGGCCATTTGAAAATTTATTTTCCCTTATGAAACAAGTCACTGGTCAACCAAAATCTCTATTACTTCTACATTTCCCAAAAGACTCTTCCCTTCCCAAAGTGAGTAGGTGAATTGCAGTCTCATAAAGGCACTACAGAAGTGTGACAGTCTCATTTGGAGATACATGTTAGAAAAGAAACAGATATTTGGATAGTGACTCCATCTGATAGATCACTGAGAGGAAGAAGGGAAAGTTCTTTGGGAACCATACATCTCTATGTCAATAGGAAAAATAGTTAATTTTCAATGGCCTACATAGGAGAGTATTAAGATAAAACTAACTGATGAACTATCAGATTTTAGAAAGAAAATACAAATTTCATGTGCCCAAAAAACTAGTTTAAAACAATATTTTCAGCTTTTAATCTCTTTGTTTGCCTATCTGTTTGTTATACTGGGTTGAATGTATTAACCCAGGAAACTCTGAGAAAATAAACGTGTATTACAGGACCTGAAAATTCCACAGCACACTTGGGGCCAAATTGAGGGAGGGATGAGAGAGAGAGAGCACGCTTTTGCTTGGGGTTCTGCTCCTTATGGGGGCCAAGAGTAGGTCTTCCTCTTTATTGGTGAGTTTAAAACATAACAGCAGGAATTTAAAAAGCAGGAAGAGAAAGAACAAGTGGTCCAAACAGTGTTATTGACATCAACTAACATCTCTTAAATAAAGGAGCCTCAGTGAGGATTGGCATGCTGGCTATTTATCTAGTTCTGTGGCCTGCATTGAATTTATTTGAGATAGCCATCAGTGACGTGGATGCCTCTTTGAAGTGGATGCCTTGGCCATCAAAGTTGAAGTCAGGCACTTGCATTACAAACATGTAGTCCTTGCACAACAGCCATACACTCTTATAACCTAACCAGTAGCTATAGCCCGTCTTACTTATTAATAAAACCTACATTTTGATTGAGATAGCAGCCAAAACTGGGACAGCAAGGTGTCCAAATGGAAACCCCACTTCTCTAAACAATGGGGTCCAAACTCAGGTCCATAAGAGGGGCATCCCTTCTAAATACAAAGCCCTTTTATTCTTCTTCTTCCTGTCAGAAATACAGGTGCAACACCTGGATGGAGCAACTATATTACGGCCATAAAGGTGACATCTTCATGTTTAGGTTAGTGGACTGAGAAACTAGAAAGAGACTAAACCCCTGATAACATTGCAGAGCTACTGCTCCAGTCACTGACAGCTTACTTTAGACTTCTCACTTAGTGAGATGAATAGACTCACTGTTTAAGCTTTCCTTTTCCTTTACTTGAAGTCAAGTGTGTGTCCTTTTGACACTGTCTATGAACTAACAAATTACATAAAACATAACTTTTCACTTTTTTCTATTAAAACCTCATGCCAGAACATTGGATGGGAGTGAATGAAAGCTTAATGCTTGAAAACTTCCCTATAGCTTCTTGTCCTCTAACAAGAGCCAGAAGGAAAAATTATTCACATAATATTTATATACTGAACCAGATTTTCAGTTTTTCCAAGTTTAATCTAATACTTTGTGGTTATTGATTATTCAGTTTATGAGAATTAATCTACCAAAGGTCCTTTCTAGCAATTTGTTTATCAGCTTCAAATTTAACCACTTCAGAGAGTTCATCCAGACTAAGCACCCACTTGGTCATTCTCAACCATATCTTATTTTAATTCTCAGCATAGGCCTTATAGCTCTCTGATATTTTTTCTAATTTATGAATGTATGTGTGTATTTACTTTAGTCTCCTCCAATTCACATTAGGATAAGAGCCCAGAGAACCTGTATAGTTTATCAAGAAGCACATCCTTGGCATATAGGAGACAAGTAGGTGTACTGTATCTGTTAAATGGCTATGTGGCTGACCCAATCAATCAATAGGCACTGTAAGGGAATCAAAGAATTATTAGATGTAGTCACTGATGTGAGAAAATTCAAAATATAAGTAGGGAAGTGAGAGACTCCCTGGAAAATGAAAATATGGAAAATAAAAGGCAATACAATGTTCAATCAGCAGTAACAAAGGTGCAGTCAGAGTTCAATGAAAACAGGCAATGATGTGGATTCCTTAGTAGCTGCATGGATCAAGCATTATATTTGGCTAGAGTGGGAGGTACAGCAAAGTCAGAGAGGCGAGCTGGTGCAAAGTGCACTAGAGCACAACATGTAAGTGTGCTTAGGCACTCAGTCGTGTCCAACTTGTTGCCACCCCATGGACTGTAGCCCACCAGGCTCCTCTGTCCATGGGGATTCGCCAGGCAAGAATACTGGAGCTGATCTCCATGCCCTCCTCCAGGGGATCTTTGAGTTCAATGAAAACAGGCAATGATGTGGATTCCTTAGTAGCTGCATGGATCAAGCATTATATTTGGCTAGAGTGGGAGGTACAGCAAAGTCAGAGAGGCGAGCTGGTGCAAAGTGCACTAGAGCACAACATGTAAGTGTGCTTAGGCACTCAGTCGTGTCCAACTTGTTGCCACCCCATGGACTGTAGCCCACCAGGCTCCTCTGTCCATGGGGATTCGCCAGGCAAGAATACTGGAGCTGATCTCCATGCCCTCCTCCAGGGGATCTTCCTAACACAGGGATCAAACCCAGATCTCCCACACTGCAGCAGATACTTTACTATCTGAGCCACCGGGGAAGCCCAAGAAAACTGGAATGGGCAGCCTTTCCTTTCTCCAGGGGATCTTCCCGACCCATGAAGTAAACCAGCGTCTCCTGCATTGCAGACAGATTCTTTACCAGCCAAGCTACCAAGGAAGCTTGGAGCACAATATACATGACAGCTTAACCAGAAAAGCAGGTTTGGTTCCTCCTTCAGATGTTATCAGCGTGGTAGGAGAAATATCAGATTTTGTTCAAAGACTGTGGTTTTAGGATTGGTTGTGTTGAATTAGCTGATACCCTAACATCTCTTAGCGTCAGGTTCCTTCTTTGGAAAAAGGCAACAAGAATGCCTACCTCACTGAATTACAATCAGTATTTAAAAGGCCTGGATGAAAACAGTTTGTGAAGCATGAGTAATTACAAAAATGGCTAACAGTTCTTGAGTTCTTATTATGTGTCAAGCCCTGAAGTAATCACTTCACAGAGATGATCTCTTTTAATCCTCAAAAGGACCCAGAGGAAAAAGCATTAACTGGGTTTTAACATCAAAGAGAGAGGATCTAATGGGGGTTGGGTTGAGAAAGGCTGGATCTTTGGCTGAGGGAGGAGCAACTCTCACTAAATATGCCCTTCTTTCACCAACTTCTTTAACAGTTGCTCTGGTGATCCACAATGCCTGGCTTATTTTACACCTGAATTTGGAGAATGACAGCAAAATCTGGTTGGGAAGGTCTGCTTCTACATCCCATTCATAGCAAGCACTTAACAGCTGTGCTTTGGCAAAAACTGTATGTTCGTGACCTCAGGGGAATTCCCTGATGTCCTCAGTGAGGGAAGTGAGCTCTGGGAATCCACTTTGTGTGTTCAATTGTGCACAGTCCAAGTCCATTTAAAGGACAGATTCCTTCAACTGCCATCACAAACAAATTTCTAAGGAAATTAAAATGCTGCCAAGTATCTTCCATAAACTTATGAAACTCTTGCACAGAAAGAACATATATCATAAATTAGAAAATGTTAAATAGAATTCAAAATATTCCAGTCAGATTTACTCAAGTATGCTGTAGAGTTAGAAATGTAGGCTCCAAAGCTGGCAAATCTGTTCACATTTTGACTCTGCCACATATTTATTACATAAACATGGGGAGGTTTATTGACTACCTAGAACCTTAGGTATAGAATAGAAATATAGTTGTGTTACTCAAATATTACTGTGACAAATAAGATGATATATATGAATCAAAGCATAGGGTGCTACTCAGGGAAAGTACTGGGAATAATGCATTTTTTCTTTTTATTATTAATTTTTCAAGTCATTTTATTTTAGATGTTCTTACTTGATATTTCAAATTAGAACATCTGCTATACACTACTAGTAACATAAGTAAGGGTGTGAAATAACTTGAATACTGGAAAATATGTAAAACACATTACCTTTCTGATAATTATCCTTTCAACACGAGTTTGCATTCAGTCCAAATCAAAATTATAAAGTGCTCAATACCAGAATGAATTTTCTTAAAAATTAGTTTTCTGTAGACTATGTGATATTTCTTAAGGTTTGGTATCAAGTCCCTAAACATAAATATTACGTGTGATCTCCTTACCCTAGAAAATCTACTATTCTATACTAAATAGTAAGTATATATACTCAGTATATGTAAATAGTTCTAATCAGCATGGAATCATTAGCCCTGATGTTCTCATTCTTTATGTAGATTTTGTTTCAGTTCTCATGATTTATTTAAAAGTCATCTGAGGATTCATTTCCTCATTTTTGTGAATCAATATATGCCAAAGGAGTTTCTCTCTTTACCAGGAAATTTGCATAATATTATTCTAATTTGTGACTCTTAGTGCCTGTGGGAAAATATAAAGGACATTTTATTATAGTTGTTCTAAAGAAATGACATCAATGTTCATTACTGATGCTCCCCTCTGGGTAATTTTAAGAATGGCATTGGCTCCATATTTAAGCCTTGATATTTATTTAAAGGGACAGATGACTCCTAATTGAAAATTAAAATTGCAACTTACTCATTCAGATGTTTAATAAGATCTGTAGTGCTAATTTTGAAACTTTGCTCTAGCACTGACAGAGTAAATTATGGATCTTACTCTAACTGTGACTATATTTGTGTCATTATATTTTTTGGTAATTGTACTCATGCCTATTTCCCCAACTAGACTGTAAACTCTTTGAGTATGAGCCATTTAATTAAGCCTGACAAAGTCTGCCTTTACTCAGGTCATCTGTACAATAGCAGATCTCCACATATACTTAAAGCAGGTGACTGAACTTTGTGTTAAATTATAGCCCAATACAGCCATTTAAAAGGAAAGTTCAGTTTAATTCAGCTATTCTCCTCAATAAGTGTATTTCTACAAATATTGCAGGGGTTGTCTGGATGGAATATGGCACATGTAGTGATGTATTTCACATTACACTCTTGGGTATCAGAGTTGAATTCCTTGCTGTACCACTCTTTGTTACTTGGGCAAGTCACCTGGTCACCAATCTTTGATATGCAGGCATTATCTAGATTAATGAAAGTAATGCACAGAAATCTTTACACACAACGTGTCACATAGCATATAACATATATTAGAGGTTTTTTTTCATTTTCTACAAAAGCATTCTTTTTATTAGAACGTTATATATCTGTATTGAATCTTAGGGGAAAAGAAATAAGGTGAGTAATGATCAGCTAATATTTTATTATAATTCTAAAGTAATACTATTCTGGAGAATGTTATTTTGAATTTTAACTTAATACAAGAACACATCTTATCCTTATTTTTGCAACCAGAATAAGATTCCATGGAATGAAAGCAAATCAGATGGAAGAGCATATAAAGAAAAACTGTGATCTTCCTCCTATTCTGCTCTTCCTCATTTTAAAGTAAGCCTAATTTTTAATCCTCCAAATCTTATTAGGATCTCTACTGCTAAATAGGAAACAGGCATTTTGTTGTTTTATTCGTTTTAGATGATATCTACCAACTTCCCAATGTGAAAGATGAATCAGTTCACACAGAACAACTTGACCCTACTAGTCCCATCTCTTTCCTTTCAGGCCCTTGTGGTAGTGATGGTGGTGAGTGGGCAATACTTAGTTCCTAGTTACTGTGGTTTCTTCTGTGTGTTTGGGGCACCCCAGCTTTAACTTTCCTGGCCACTTTCTATGCCTTTATTCCATGCAGGAGAAAGTAAAGAGAGACATCTAAATGATAAAATTGGAGAGAATAAACTAACCACAGCTCTCTCCTAATTCTACCCTTCCCTTTTTGGACTTCCCCAGAAGACTTGGGTTCAATCCCTGGGTTGGGAAGATCCCCTGGAGAAGGGAAAGGCTACCCGCTCCAGTATTATGGCCTAGAGAATTCCATGGGTCACAAAGAGTCAGACACTACTGAGGAACTCTCACTTCACTGCTGAAGTTCCCTGCTGCTGTCTGCTGTGAGCAAAGGCCTGCCCCAGCCTTGCACTGCAGGATGGCTGCGCTGTCCAACACTGAGGTTCACTGAGCAAGCCTATTAGCTCATGCATCCTATCCTGAGACCGCACCAGTAACCAAAATGGCATTTTGCCTTCTCCCTGCCCCTCCCTATTTTCTCAGTTATTTAGGAACACAGGTGAGGAAGAGAAGTATCATATATTACATCCCCTTGGAAACAACAAATTAATTATATGATTTTTAGTTCTCATTTTGATAATGTGTCTGAGTTAAATAATATACTAACCCTCTATTTAATTCCAAGAACTTTAATTAATTGACTTCTATTGAGCCCTCACCTATACGTCCCCTCCACTGCCTATGTTTCACTGGCAACATCTCTGCCTTTACATTATAAGGCTTTCTAACATTTAGCTTCTGTTCTAGAGCCATAATTAAATCTGCATGCTTAGTAAGAGCTGAAAACTAACAAACAGCAGTTACAGTATAATTACTTCATAAATATTCAATGGAGAGCCAACTAAAGTATCAAGAGATTCCATTTTCTTTACTTTAGATCCAATATCACCATCTCTGTAGTAATATATGTAATTATCCCAAGCATCCAGGTCAAATGGATTCTTTATAATTATATTTCTCTATTTATTCAAAATCATCCTTTATTTAGTTTATCTCACATTTGGACAATGACTTTCTTGGACATATTTAGCTGTTTCTCTTTCCTAGAGTTTCTCTTTGTCTCATTTATTCTTTTTGAAAGAAGAAGCATATGCTTTCTTTACTGTGTCACTACTATCATCCAACTCATTTGTCACTCTGTTTATTGCTTTGAATCCTCATTCATCTTCTTGAGAGCAACCTTGAAACCTGCTGCATCCAATTCCAACTTGGCATTGATTGGTTTCTGGACTTGCTACCCACCTGTTAAGCTGGAATTTCTTTTCACTGAATTCTTGGGTCAGGTCAGTAGGTTTTTGTATCCTGTATTCATTGACTCTCAGACATAAGCATTTGTTCAGCTGCTATGTATTTACCAAGTATTTATTCTGTGTAAGGCATAGTACAGGATATAGTACATATAACCTATGAATTTTCAAGGCAAATCAAAATTTTATCCTGCACTGAAACAGTTTACAAACTAAGACTTGGACACACCTATAAATAGTCACAATATAGAGAGCACAATACAGAGATCAGTGCCCTGTCATGAGCCAGAGGGGTGAGAAGGGCGGAGGGAGTTCAAGAGGGAGGAGATATATGTATACATATAGATGACTCACTTTGTTGTACAGCAGAAACTAACAGAACATTGTAAAGCAATTATACTCCTATATATATATATATATGTATATAAACTATAGTTAGAATAGGTAGTACAAGAAATAATGATATACCATGAGGGAAAAAAAAAAGGAAATAGATGTGAAGAAGTGGAGGGTAGGTGAAAAGAGCAGGGAAGGTCTGAGGTTGCATGAGAAAAGAAGAACCTCACCATATGAAATAGCGGCAGAAAAAAACACATAGACTAGCTCAGAGAAAATAGTAATGCAGGTTGTGAATGAAAAGCTATAATACTGTTAGACTAAGGAGGAGCTGGAACAAAATTTGTCTGTTTAGAAAATAACAAAACTATCAAAATCTATGAGTTACAGCTAAGGGCATTTTCAAAAGAAAATCCAATGCAAGAAATGTTGTATTATTAAACAGCAATAAAAACTGAGGGAACTTATCTCAAAAACATTGAATTATGTATGTATATATTCACCAAATATGTGGACGTGATAAATCAATACATATGAGAGTTAAATATAATAGATTAAAAAATCAAACAAAAAAATTGAAAATCAAACCCTCTTTATTAGGATTGTTAGAAAATGTATATATACATATATCCACATTACACATATACTTACATATTTTATAACCTAGGACACATATAAACAGAAAACGAAAGGAAAAAATGTTTCCTGCAAGACGAAACAAAAATAAATAGAGGTAGCTATTCTTATATCAGACAAAATCGACTTTAAAAACTGTAGCAAGAGACAAAAAAGGTCATTATATAATGATGAAGAGGTCAACTCACTAAAAGAATATAAGGATTATAAATATGTATGCACCCAACATTGGAGCACTTGAAAATACAAGAAAAATAACTTACAGATCTGAAGGGAGCAATACAATAAGAGGGGACTTTAATACCTCACTTTCAACAGTGCATAAATTATCAAGACAGAATATCAATAAGGGAATGTTGGACTTAAACTGCATGCTAGTCCAGATGGACCTAACAGAGTACAGTCCATCCAACAGCAGCAGCATACATATTCTTCTCAAGTACACATGAATCATTCCCCAAGCTAGCTTGTATGTTAAGCCACAAAACAAATTTTAATAAATTTAAGAATATTAACGTTATATCAAACAACTTTTCTGACCACAGTGGTAAAAAAAAGTCTAGAAAATCAATTGAAGGAAAAAACTAGAAAATTCACAAAATACAAAGAGATTCAACAACATACTTTTGAACATCCAATCAGTCAAAAAGAAAAGAAATTTTTTAAATATCTTGAAACAAATGAGAACAGAAACACAGAATACCAAAACGTATGATATGCAGTAAAAGCAGTAAATATGCAGTAAATGCCTAATATTAATTCCAGAATCTGTGGCTCCTTTGTCAGAAATTAATTGGCCATATATATGAGGATTTGTGTCTCTTCTGTTCCGTTGATCTATGTGTCTGTGCCTCCCAGGTGGTGCTAGTGGTAAAGAACCTCTCTGCCAGTACAGGAGACATAAGAGAGATGGGTTCGAGCCCTGGGTTGTATAGTTTGAAATCATGGTGTATAATGCAGCTTTGCTCTTTTTTCTTATTATTACTTTGGCTATTTTCAGTCTTTTGTGGCTCCATACAAATTGTTGATTTTTTTTTTTAATTTCTGTGGAAAAGACCATTGGAACTTTTATAGAAATTGCATTTTCTTTTTAGATCATTTGAGATATAATGGGCATTTTAAAACATCACTACTTCTGATCCATTAGCATGAACTAGCCTCTTAGTTATTTTTGTGGTTCCTCAGTTTCTTTCATCAATGTCTTACAGTTTTCAGTGTATAGATCTTTCACTTCCTTGGTTAAATTTATTCTTAAATGCTTTATTCATTTTGATGTTATTATAAATAGATCTCTTTTCTTAGCTGAAAATTACCAAGGAACACTTTCACCTCCATTCCACAACTTTTCCATTAGCTGAGAAATGTGTTTATTGTTATGAGTCCAGCTAAAAATCAATGTTGAAGAATGGATATATGCAAATAGTGATCTCTATACTTCTAGCATAGGGAATTATGAAAAGAATTTCAAACTTACATTATCTCTCAAAACAAATTATTTTAGCCTCTTGATTCCCTTAAGCATTGTGAAGCCTGTTAATAGTTTCTCAAGACTAATTTTGACAAAGTTCATATAATTTATACTCTTACTCAAATTAATCAATTCTTTTTCACTTCAGATGTATCTCTAGCTTCATAAAATCTCATGCTGTTGTGAATGAGAATATGTGTACAATTGCAGCTTCCAATTTTGTGGTTAATTTAGCAAGCTTTGTTCTCAGATGTTTCATCCAGTAGTGCTATCCTCTTATTAGTGGTATTAAGGGTATTTTGTGGGCCACAGAAACCTCCCAGGAGAACCACAGAAGTTACCAGATACACATTCGTGCTAAATATATCATTCACGCCCATTTGTATTCTCACCACATTTCTATGTCAGTAGTCCAAGATACAAAATTATGGATAGTTTATCTGTAGTTTGCCCAAGTCCCACAAATAATC